>JANHFT010006155.1:12935-25236 GCA_032467955.1 Pseudoxenodon macrops | reverse complement strand
CATGTGGTCCTGCTGTCCACCATTAAACTATCTTTCAAAGCAGTCACCATGTTTCCAGTGTCTTTTTCCCCACTTGGAGCTGAACCCAGATAGATATTTCTTCCAACAGTACACAAACACAATTAAATGTGCCCATATTGGTTGATTATGGAAATAGTTGACTCAGCTAGTGCCTATCTTACATAATTCAAGAATTCAATTAAGCATGTACACTCTTGAATCACTTTTAAATATTTAAAAAAACACCAGGAAGAGATTGAAAATTATGCACACTAAAATATTTAGTATTTTGTTGTCCATTCCATGCTTATATCTCAAGTTAAACTCATTTGTGAATGCAGTTTTGGCCCCTTTTTGTTGTTGTTTCTCTGAATGGAAACTGCAGTCACAAGATCCTAGCAAGGCCACTTGAGGGTGTATAAAAGAGGGCCAACAACAATATGTCTGAATGCAAGCAGATATATGCCAGAAAGGTGTCACAATGCTTCATAGAAGACAATCAACACTGGCTCTCTTTTAAAAGATAGTTTACTAGACCTATACTGAGATATTTCAAACATATCGGAATAGCCTTACATAATATATTTCCTAGTGGTAGCTGGCAGCCTATCAAAAACAATGCCCTTTTATTGTTTTTAAAAAGTCACAGAAATATTCCTTTACGTGATGCAAAGATTTTTCCATTACTAACTATTTAAGTATTAAAATCAAAATAGCTTGAATGGTGAACTGATAAGCTGATTTTACTCCATGAGGTAAACTGTTCCTAATATAGCCCTAAAAATATTAATATCATTTTTTTCTCCTTGAATCGAACATATAAACAAATACCAAATGTTCTTCATAAAAAGAGTTTATGCTAGTCAGACTTCTCTGACACTCTTTGTAAATGTGCAAGTATACTAAATGCATCTCCTAACTGGTGATGCAGGGAAATGCAAATTGGCTTGCAAGGTTGTTTTTAACTAGACATACTAGTTTCCATAGTATAGTATGAGTGTGCTTTGGCTAAAATTGGGCTTTAGTTGCACTTATGACATGTAAAAATATACTGATGCTGTTCTTACCATTATCAGGGAATATTGCATATTGAACAAGGTGTAACTAAGGTTGGCAACTTAATGTATACCTTTTTGATCTTAATAAAAAGGATTATATGAAATCTTACATTAACCAAAGGCATGATTAAAGGATGATAAATATCAATATATCTGGTGATGACCATGGCATGTGGAAAATTGAAAATTGTAATGTAAGAGGAGTAAATGGTAAATAACAGGAATGAGCAAATGGAATGAAAGGAGGGAATATATTTTTTCTAAGCTAAAAAAGGGGAAGAATGTAACATATTTAAATGGAAGCTGCCTGATGTTGTCAAGTACCGGTAGTTTAAGTTTATTCTTCTGTAGAAAATTAATTGATTTTTTTAAAAAGCATGATGTCTTTCCAACATATATCATAATGTTCATGAAGATTACAAGAGATTCTGACTGTGTGGGATATCATTTGTTAGTGTCAGAAGTGCATCTTGGAATAGAATGGGCATGGAAGGAAGGGGAGAAATTAAGTAAAAGAAAAATGATGGTAAAAATAGAACTTCAAGCAAAGGTAAAACTAGTTTTGGAGCAGGTATTCCAAAATAGATTGACCTTCCAACTGAGTAAATATAAAATGGTTGTTAAAAAAAAGTATTTGGAAACTGCTTGAAATAGAATGAAAAAAATTTTTTTACAGGATCCAGTGCAACCTTTTGTTATGGGAACTATAGAAAAAGGGCACCTCGATGGAATGGCCAATGGAAAAGGCTTAAGATGAAAAACTTTGGATATAGGAGAATGACTGGTGCAAAACAAATGAATAAATATCTTGTATAATGTATAGATAGAGAAAAAGGGTAGTCAAGGAGAGCAAGTTAATTAAATGCAAAGCAAATTTCATGGATTTTTTAAAATGGAAATATATGAATTGGGCTAAACCTCAAAGAGACCAAATAAAATGGTGGAATAATTTCATATCAAGGAATGTAGAAATATTATTTTATAGTTTTATATGGGAATGATTAGAATTGTGTTGATGAAGGCAATTCAGACAAATACTATTAAATGTTAGTGGATGAAAAGCAAATAATGAAAGTTGTGAGAAAAACGTTGAAAAACGTTAACACTGCAGGTATAATAGTGTAACTAGAAAAATATTAAAATAGAAGTGTAATTGATTGTGTAGCTTATTATATGTGCGAAGACTACACCTGTGCCTGGCTGGAAGAAGGCTGCAGCAAAAGTGGTTGGTTAGTTAACTCTGCCTGGGAAGGTGTTTGGCAGAATTCTAATTAAACGTACAAAAGGGGTGATAATAAGAAAAAGTTGGAGTTTATACCTGCAGAACAGATTTTTGTGCTTCAGCAGTCCATTGAAAAATGTATTAATATAAGAATAAGAGGCTTCAATTATGGAATGTTCTGTATTAATATGGAGCTTAAAATGAATAGCTGAATAAGGTAAGAGCAGTCTAAGTGTTTTTAGTCTTATTTCAGTCTCAATATTGAACCATTCACTAAGTATATCTTTTATTTCCTTGTGTTTAATTACTATTATGTACTACTTTCCCCCCACTATTCATAATGTTGCTTACCCCAAAAAGAATTAGCATGATAGTATGTATGCATCCCTTAGCGATGGCAATTCAACTTCCAATTGCCATAGTAAGCCAAGAAGTACCTGTAATTACAATTATTCCTGTGATGGATATTTTGATAAATACAGATAATCATTGGGCAGTAAAGTATTATTTTGGGCTTTGCTTGGAAAAGGGATTCTATTAAGACAGGCTTTGTTAGAGTAGAT
Source organism: Pseudoxenodon macrops (assembly GCA_032467955.1). NCBI lineage: Eukaryota > Metazoa > Chordata > Lepidosauria > Squamata > Pseudoxenodontidae > Pseudoxenodon > Pseudoxenodon macrops. Next base: position 22,393 of record JANHFT010006155.1, on the reverse strand, counting down.
TTTGTGTGGACTGCTCTTGTTTTGCAGTATTTATTAGGTTTCCCCCCCCCTGGTTTTTGTGCTAAATGTCTTTTTTTCCCTATTGTTCCAATCACTACAGGTTCAAATATACATTATATGGAAGCTATGCTCCCTGACATCAGAATATAGAGTAGGGAATGGAAAGAACAGGATTCTGACTTTTGAAGTGAGTAATGTAGGCAGAATGGAGTGAGGGGTGTGAAATGCCAATTTTCAATTGCAATTTAATCAGATTGTGTTAACAATTGTTTATTAATGTATCAGCAGAGGAATTGAGGGATCAAGTATCTGGGAGCCTAGAATTAAATTTCAGATTCATCCATTCCTCCTCATCAATAATCATATGTATCATTTTATGTTCAAATATGTTTCTGAAGACTTTAGAGGTCTCTCAATTTATGAGATTTAACTGACACGAATACATTAGTATACAGGAGCATTTTAACATAGCTGTATAAATGATCAAATCTGCTTCAACCTGTTTCATTTATAAAAAAAAACTACCTGAGTTCTCTCTCTCTCTGTTGTAACTGATGTTCAGCAAATACCGGTAGCAACAAAGAAATATATTAGATCATAGTGATTTATTGTAAATAGCAAGTTGCTAGAAATATAGCTTGGTAATTGGCTTTTCAAAAAAGATTTAAAAAAAAGAACAAGCGCTTGCAAATAGAACTTCATGTGCCTTTGGTCACATCTTTGAAGCAACACCGTTGTAGAAAGATAGATTTTAATACAAGGAAAAATGTCCATCGTCACTATTAGAAATAGGCTTAATCCCTCAACAGAAATATTAAAATAACAGAAAAGAGCCAGCAGGATACATCCTACCAAATTGGAGAAAAATAAAACTTGCAAAATAAGAAATACATATTTTAAGAAAATGCTTTAAAGTAACAGATACATTTTATGTAATTGAAGTTTTAAGATGTTATATTCAAACTTTATTATATGAGTAACAGTACCATAATTGTTGGTTTAAATAACTGATTAATTTAATTATTTCCTTAGTCTGGCATAACTGGTTGCTATAATAATTAAAAGGTATCTGTTTGATATTCAAGGTACTTCAAGGCCATTGGCATTTCACCTTCCAGTACTTCAGAAACTAGTTCAAAAGTAACCCTAGTTCTTCTTCATTTTTTTCTTATTTTGAAATGCAGAAGATGTTGGTTAAGAAGTAGATTTACTTGGCAGAAGTAATACATATAGAAAGAAATATTGGAGGATTTATAATAAGTACAGTAATAACATTTATGGGGAACATGTTCTTGATGCTACTGCTTGAATGAAATAAAGATAAGATTAGAAAATAACATAATGACAGGAAAACCTGAAGTGTGGCTAAGAGTTTGTGATGTGTTCCCCTCCATTGTGAAGATGCAATGAATCAGGATAGAGACTGCATGGTTAGAGACTGAAGATAAGAACTGAAGCGAGGTAAATGAAGTCCTAAGAATTCAAAATTTTAAACTACCGGTTCCGTGGGCGTGGCTTGGTGGGTGTGGCGTGGTTTGGTGGGTGTGGCTTAGTGGGCATAGAAGGGGAAGGATACTGCAAAATCTCCATTCCCACCTCACTCCAGGGGAAAGCTACTGCAAACTCCTCATTCCCTCCCCACTCCTGAGGGAAGGATATTGCAAAATCTCTATTCTCACCAACTCTGGGACCAGCCAGAGGTGTATGTGCCGATTTTCTGAATTACTCAAAATTTCTGCTACTGGTTCTCCAGAACCTTTCAGAATCTGCTGAATTTCACCCCTGCTAAGAATATAACTCTAACCATTAGGTGGCATATTATGTACAGACATGCAAAGTAAGCCTTTTAGACAAGGGAGATGGATAACCATGAAGATTTGCTTCTAACAATTATCTCTTTTTTTCCTCCTTGGACCATGGTAACACTAGTAATAGTTCTGCTTTAGCAGAAAATTCAGAGTTGGGCAAGGCTAGCATCTCTTCCTTTTATCTCTGCCAGTGGCTAAAGTCACTCAGAAACAAAAGATGGACACCCAGACCAAACTTTTCCCCTCCCTTGCCAGCCTTTTTTGCTTACCCCAGAAAGAAACGTACTTGAACCTTCTGAAGTCAGACCATCCGTCTTCACACACTGGATTTGAGCAGAGTCTTTTCAGAGTTCTCACTGAATTGTAGCATGGCCTCAAGAAGTTTGCTGGACCTAACAATAGCAGAACTAAACCACTCCAGTATGTTATATCCTTAGACAGTGAGAAAACACAACTTTCCTGTGTTCCTGAAGTATCAGATTCACAACCTAGAACAGCCAGTTAGTTTCACTTGAGTGGCGGACTCAAGAAACAGACAGATTTACTCTCCCTTTGAACTGAATAGAGTCCCCAGCTCCAGTAATCCATGGCTTCAGCTAGCCAAGGAGCACACTGAGCAAATTGAACCAAAGTGCATTCTCCTTCTTTTCCTTCCTTCTCTTTCAAGTGTTGAAGGATCTTATCTACCTTCAAAAACCGGAATCCTGTGAACATACTGCAAAGGAAAAGGGAAACTACTCCACCTTTCTTCAATCTAGAAATGTTATTTTTTTAAATTTAGGTCTCCATTCCAAAGGGAAGTGGTCCCTGTTAAATAGGCATTTCTCCTTAGTATGTGCATGTGTAAATGCTCTTTCCCTCTTTGCTGAAGCAGGAAACCTCTAAAATTCTGGCTGTGTAGTTGCAGAAGAGTCTCTGTATTTCTTGCTCTGTCTTTTTGAATAGCTGAACAATGTATAACGTACATCATTTCTTTAACACAGACTCCTCTCTCAGCACTATACATTCATCTCCTTGAATCCAATGTACTGCTCTTTGAATTCTTGTCTTTCCCCCTCCCCCAATGAACTGAATAGTGTGCTAAATTCTCACAGATTATTACTGCTTCTTATTAGATTGTTTGGTTTGTTAGCTTAATAGATGTCATGGAACAGTAGGAAAGCACAAAATCAGCAGGATAACAGATGGAGTATTGCAATGCAAGCTTTTGAATATGTGTGTAAGGTGAACATGCGTACAAAAGGGGCAGGATTTTCATTGACAATCCATTGACATTTTGTTGGTTTTTAACCCATGCAGATTAATTTTAAATATTATTTGTACTATGCTAAACAATAATAACTTTTGAGTTGATTATTGATTGTATTTTTACTGTTAGTCTCAAATGTTAGCTAATGAATTGTTTGGTTATGGTGTAATTTTTGGACTTCCAAAATATATAAACCTCTTTCATAACCTATAACATAAATGTCCCAACAGAATTGATGCTGTGGTACGCCTTAGGTATATTATGAATATAGATATTAGTTCTTTTGTATTTGTTGAAAACAAGTATTTCAAAAATATGCAAATATAGAAGCTCATTCAGCACTTGGCGGATTGCCATGCATATGCATATTTCTCTTCCACCGAAAAGGTCTTTGTAAAATATTTCATCTTTGGAAAACAGCTTCTTCCTTACTTCAGATTTTCCCATTACCTGCACTGAGGGAAATAATAATATGAAAGATTAAAAATAGATGTTTCATAATGAGCAAACAGAATATTATAGGAAAGATGAGAAACTCGGCTCATATAAATCTTCATTCTATGAGTTATAATACTCAGATGTGAACATTAATTCTATAGAAAAGGAATTTTTCCAATATTCAACCAGAATTATTTATTTACCATTATTGGAAGAGAGTAGGAAATATGTACAGTATCAGATAAATAAATTAGTTTGATTAAAGCTTGCTACTTATGCAAATTCATACTATTGCTGTCTTTTTATTGAAAAATTCAGAATTCTTTTAAAGTTGTACCAGATATCCAAATGTATCATAATTCCTTATGTTATGGGAATATACTAGTGTAATAAGACAAATAACACAAGTTATAAATGAACAAGCAAATTTATAAATAAAAATATATGTATTTTCATTAGCATTTTATAAAATTATGATTTAGTCCTCTTTGTGCATCACTGTCTGCCATTTGTTATTAGTTTATATTTTTTGACTGCATTTAATCTGGCAAAAGCTAAAACAACTTAAAATTTAACAGTTTGCATTTCTGTTTATTGCTTAAAATAACAGAAACTGCACAGTCTTTTGAATATTGACTATGTCATGCTGAATTACGAAGACTTACTAATTCTAATAAAAGTCTACATCTGTGATTTATAGTTTTACATATTACAAATAGAAAGTATGATTTTGTCTGTTGGTTATAAAAATAAATTCGTATCCACTTGCTGAAGTAGAAGATGAGTTTAGGTTTCATACATATCCACAATCAACCCACAGGCAGAAAAAATAGATCCAAGTAAGAAGAATGTGTGTGTGTGTGTATGTATATGTATATGTATATATAATTTAGGGTTGAATTATAAAGTCCTTAGTGCTCTCTGAGCTTGGCTGTTTGCTTGCAGTCATGTGATTACCTGAGTAAATAACATGTTCAGTGCTGGTAAATAAGGATTTTGCTCTTTGTTTATATATAGTAGCTTGCCCTGCCAGTGTTGGTGAAATTTTTTTTAAAAAATTTTGATTGGTCTAATCAAATTTTTTTTTTTAATGTTCACAGTTCCTCAGTTGAAATTATAATTGAGTCTGTCCATGTGTTTTGATATTACGTTAGTAATCAAAAGACTCAGTGAAGATTCCCCAATACCCCAATCAAAAAACTATCAGGGAAAAAAACCGTGCCCCCACCAAACTGATAGCGCAAGCTACTGCCTACAAACAGGAAGCAAACCCCACATTCACTAGTGCTGAAGATATGACAAAGGAGGATAATTAAGCACCTCCCAAGAAAACAACTAAGTTCAAAGAGCAACACACGCATATACATATAAATAGAACAACTCAGAAAAGTGCTCCATAAAAGTGTTTTGGCATGAACAAAACCCTCTCCTTGAAATATTGAGGCATCCATGCCCTATGGAAGGGTCAACATGTCTATTTAAGTATTTTCTATATTTGTTTCCCCATATACAGGTGAAACTCGAAAAATTAGAATATCGTGCAAAAGTTCATTTATTTCAATAATGCAACTTAAAAGGTGAAACTAATATATGAGATAAAAAATATTCTAATTTTTCGAGTTTCACCTGTATATAAGGTGCAAAAAGTGCTAGACTGTAGGTGCAGAAGGAAGCGGGTTGAATACTTAATACATTGGAAAGGTTAGCCAGAGTCAGGTCATCAGAGACAGTAATGGACATGCATGCATGCATGCACTGCAATTTGTGCCTTAATTTCGTGACCAAAAATACCCTAACAAATCCCATCCTCAACAACTACCAATGCAGGAATTTGGCACTGACCAAAATGAATAGAAGAGATTCTTTTATGGGATGGAGGGGATAGCAAGAGACCAAGAAAGGGGCATGGGAAATTACCCATTTCCTTTCACGTATAGAAGAAGAAGCTTCTTGGATGAGAAGCAAAACATCTTCAAAGAAAAGTCAGAAAGTGCAGTTGCCTCTGAAAAAGCACCTTTGGGACAACCATGACCTGGATGACTGAGAATCTCCATAGACACTTATTTGCAGAGAACACTTCAGTGCTGGTTGAACTCATATATTTATTAATTCACACCCAACTATTTCATTTCATAGTGCCATATAAAGTTCATCCTCTGACTCTGTTCATAGTCACCCGAGGAATAGTGAAGAAAGAGAAGTTGGTCTAAAGTTCTTCAATGTGTTTTATGAGAAAAATCAAGATTTCATACTTTGGATTATACAAACTTTCCATAGGGAGGAGCATTTGATCTACCACTCTGTCAGACTCCTTGGTGAACCAGTCCTTAAATCCTCTATCTTAATGATTCCCTGCTGCTAGATTATAATCCCCTGGGCACTTCTTGAATCGCTAATGTTTTCCTACTGGAAAATACTGTATCTGGCACATTCCTACATTCTAGTCCAGTGTACTTCTAATGAATTAGCATTCCTTGTGGGAGGAAGGATGAAAAATACAATCCTGTATATGTATGCCTCCTGGTTTATTTTCATCGTGTTGGGAGGGAGCGATATTCACTTCAAGCCATATGGGGAGTTTTGACAAACATACAACTGGTAGTGTGGGGCATTCTGCAAAGGGAATTCAACCCCTGCAATTTATAGCAGTCACAAGGTAGCCCCTTTTCTTCTACACATTATTCTGTCAACATTGTATTTTTGTTGGAAAGCCATCTACAATAGTTATCATCTCTTTACTGAAAAGAAATAGACTGCAGGTGCTGTAGAGTTCATCCGCGGGATATGAGGAGTTTAAACGTCCCCAAGAAAGGGAAATTTATGTCAGCAATGACTAATTGCTTGGCTTCCATTCCATATATATATTGCAAGTTTGCTTCTATCCACTATTGCTGTTCCTTTAAAAAAAAACTCATGCACATTCTCCATTCATTTATGTTGACTATCTCTAATCTTTCTTACCATATATTGTTTTTATTAAGCTCATTTTTCTTTACTTGGTTTTTTGTGAATTGCCTATTTTACATATGGAATCATTTTAAATACGGAATTATTTGGAAAATAAAAGCTGAAGGTAATTATTCAACCTGAAACAACTCATCTTTGTGGCTGCCACTGAAAGGCAGACTTTCTGCATTCACGTCTAATAAATGTATTCTGTATGTACCCGTGAGCTAGGTGTATAATGTTATCGCAAATCATAAATTTGTTGCTTTTCTTTTAACAGCTAGTGTAGGTAGCAGCCATTTCAGGCTGGACCTCTCAATGTAACCTAGAACAGAAGCTGCCCCCCAACCTTTTCGGTGCCAGGAACCGGTTTCATAGAGAGCGTTATTTTTCCCACGAACTAGGGGAGCGGACATGGTTTTGCATGCTATCTGGATCCCGTGCTTTCATGGATGAGGTTTTGCTCACTTGCACAGCTCAGTTCCAGGTGGGCCCCGGACTGATGCCAGTCCATGGATGGGGGAGTTGGATACCCCTATCCTAAAATGTACTGGCTTTGGATAGGGAATAGGGAGAGCATCACCTTGAAAAAGCTACAGATATGCTTAATAGACCCATAATACAACTTAAAAAGTATGTTTATGGGTATATTGTACAAGCTAAATTGTAGAAGTTAGCTTTGGAGGACCACAGCACAAGGATGCTGAGGGAGATAACCTTTCCCTTTGTAGCTGCTGACTTTCCTTGTTTCCCTTTCTAACCATTCCCTAAGTATTTTTTTGTATAAGTCATACCTACAAAATGCAATCATGCTCTAACTACAGTAGGAATTGTCCGGAGTTTAACAGACGATTACCTAAAATTTATTTTTGTTAGTAGTGACTTTTGCAAATCCAATCCTTTTTTCTCTGGGTTACAAGAGCATCACTAAGTTGATTTCTTCTTTTTATTTTAACATTTTTTATTTTTATTAGACATACAAAACACACACAGACATATTCCTTTCGTCAGCGGTACGTTGTCTGGTTGTACACATCTTATATACATTTATTATTCTCTATTTTAAATTCCCTCTCTCTTTCTTCTGAATATATTACACCTATAACCATCTCAACCAAACTCCTTTCTTTCCATCTATCCATTTGTAAAATAACTCCCAAATTGTATAATATTCTGTCTGTTCTTTATCGTTAATTGCTAATGTTAATCTATTCATTTCAGCACATTCTAATATTTTCCTTATCACTTTTTCAACTTCAGGTAATTTTTCATTTTTCCAATATTGAGCATATACAATTCTAGCTGCAGTTAACATCTGTATCATCAAATATCTATTCATTTTCCCATACTTCTCCGGTATTATTCCTAACAAAAACATTTCTGGTCTTAATTCAATACATTGTTGTATTAGCTCTTCCACCCACATCTTAATTTTAGTCCAATACATTTTAGCATGTATACAAGTCCACCACATATGATAATATGTTCCCGGTAGCTGATGACATTTGCAGCATTTTGCCGATCTGTCCTTGAAGATCTTTGTCAGTCTCGCAGGAGATAAATGGCAACTATAAAACATCTTATACAAGTTTTCTTTAGTTTACATTCCATAATTTCTGCCATTTTTCTAATTTTATCGTATAACCAAAATTTTTATCCAAACAATCATCATTTCTTTTACTTGCTCTTCCTCAAGGTTTATACCCAAAATATAATTATATAATTTTTAATTAGTTTTTCATCCACTCCTGTTAAGATCTCATCTAATTCCGTTAATTCCATGTAAAATCCTTGTATATTATATTTTTATGCAGCTCAGTCTTATACAGTGGTGGTGGATGATGAAAGAAAAAGAGAGAGACTATCCCTAATGTTAAAGTCACAACATCTGCCACTGGAAAGGCAGACTGAAAGAGATAATGGCAACAGTGTTGATTGCTTTCATTGTAGCATTAATTTTAAAGGCTTAATCAATTTTCTTGCTATGCTTTTAACTGTAAACCACCATGAAAGAATGGAAATAGTAAAGAGAATAACATTAATGAATTGGATTAGCAAATGTTGTTATTTTTATGATGATGAATATCAACACTTTTTTTCCCTGAAATGTTTTTTATTTCTCTGGCAAATTTTTGTCCAACTCTCACCTATATCTAGTTGTCTTTCTTCAAATTTGAATGCGCATAGTAGTTTACAAATTCAGAAAACCAAATCACTTCAGGGAGAACTTGATGTTCAGATCTATATAAAACACGTTGATCATAAATAGTAGTTGTTAACAATTGTATTACTGTTAACTATTATGTAATTTTATGTTGAAATTGAAATTAGTCATTTTGCATAGGCAGCAAGAATTAAATCAGTGTCTGGAGGAATACATTAAATGACTCAAAGCACATAAGGCACATGTAATTTTCCTTTCTCATCAATCTATTTTTTTTAAGAAACTCCATTCTTGAAATATGACACTTGGAAGTATTTTGGCTTTGCTATTTGTGATCAGCATATTATTTTTTACTTCATATCATGGATAAGTTCTGCCAGCTTCTGCTCACCTAAGGATTCATTGAAACACAGTTTGACAGGAGATGTCAAAATGTTTGCATGCAACTGTATAAACATACCCAGTAACTGCATATTTAATGATATACAGTAATGGTATTATTGATATCAATTGATATCAATATTATGATCTAAGACTTCGCAGTATTTGAATGGTAATGTATGAATTGAAGTGAAAAGGAATAGGGTGGCCAATATGAACAAAAATTTAAGCTGATATCAAACTACGCAGAGATTGCTTAGTTGTGTATATAGTAAATATTGCATGAGAGAATACATTTTGTGACTTAAAGCCTAGAGATTCTAAACATTATATATAGGACTCTCTAATCATTGCAAAACTATTAAATTCCAATAAAATGCAATGCTCACTGTTAATGAATTTAATAATAACAACAACAAACTGTCTTGTTTTACATTTGTTTAATCATCTGCCTTCTTGTCTAGTTTTTCCA
>JANHFT010006155.1:0-12835 GCA_032467955.1 Pseudoxenodon macrops | reverse complement strand
TGATTAATTGTTCTAACTGTCAGGAAATTTCTCCTTAGTTCTAAGTTGCTTCTCTCCTTGATTAGTTTCCACTCATTACTTCTTGTCCTGCTTTCGGGTGCTTTGGAGAATAGTTTGACTCCCTCTTCTTTGTGGCACTCCCTGAGGTATTGGAACACTGCTATTATGTCTCCCCTAGTCCTTATTTTCATTAAACTAGGCATACCAGTTCCTGCAACCGTTCTTCATATGTTTTAGCGTCCAGTCCCCTAATCACCTTTGTTGCTCTTCTCTGCAACATACACACACACACACTTAATTTAAAAATGCCTTGTCATACTGCTGAAAATTTTTGAGCATCAAAGTAGAAGTAGAATGCTCATTCCAGCTCTTGATTTGAAACCTGATTATAAACTCTGCTCTTCTTCTCAGTAATCACACAGAAAATCTTAAACCCAATACTACCATTGTTTTTGCACTCCATCTGTTCAGTAGAGAGTCAGATGTATTTATACTTATTTATTTTGGATATTCATATCAAATTTTACAGGAGAACAGCTTCCAGAGCACCATATATAAAATCAGTTACAAATGATTCAAATTCTGCTGTAGACACAAAAGAAAAGGCTGAGAATAATTTAAAAAGGAAAACAGCAATTAAATCCAGTAATTCCTGAAATTATACATTGAAGATCAAGATAGGACATTGAGAAAACAGGGTGCTGAATAAAAAACTGGTTCCTCAGCAGAGCTGATAACTGGGTTCTGCTCCCTAACTGGAAGATACCCTGAGTAAATAAAAAAAATGTATGTTCATACATTTCCAGATACAACAAGATGGAAATAATATGCAGACCTTATAAGCATTAAGTTACATCCCCTAACATGCATGCTACGTGTCAGCACAAAAATAATCTTAAAGAATAGTTTATAGATGTATGGTCTGCTTATATTATATATTAGATGAGTTGTATTCAAATTTTAAAGAAACGAATTCTAATAAATTCAGTTTCATAACATCAATGTCTTTCAAATTGCAATGGTACCTTGGTGTAGGAAAGGGCTGTCAAACTCCCGGCCCATGGGCCGGATGCATCACGTGCTGACCACGCCTCCATCCAGTTTAGCGAAGGAGGGGGAAATCCTGATAAATCATGTGATGCCTCCGTGATGATGCGAATTTGACAGCCCTGGTGTAGGAAATAACCAGGCTGAGTCTGAGGGAGGGGTCAAATGCATCATAAGTCACAAGTCCCTGCTTCCCCACAAGAGATCTAAGTCCAGCCCATCTTGATTTCCTTTCTTAACTCCCACGTATTCCCTTAATGGTCATTTGGCCATATTCTTATAGAGAGCTAAACTTGCAATAAATCTTTATACTTATTTGGACTGCCTGAATCTCCTGATTTCCCCCGTACTTGACACTTGGTACTCATTGTTAATTGGTTCCAGGAGGTGTGATGATTACCAAGAATGATGAGTACCAAACAAAATTTTCCCATAAGGAATAATGTAGTGAGTCACAAGGCAGCCGACACTGACGAGTTCTAGTTTGTGCATTGAGTACCAAACGAACACTGACAAACCTTTGGGTCAAAATGCATTGAATATCAAATTTGATGACTTTCAAAGGAGTTCAGTGTCAAGGTACCACTGTATATTGCTCATCTATCCAGAGTAACTAAATTATGTCAAGGATGCATAGAAATGTGATTGATTTGCATTATATGTTTATCCTTTGCAAAATCAAGAGCCTTAATAATCATAATGATTATCATAATTTACTTCACATTCTTAATGCTGTCAAATAAATCCTTATTCCAATTTTACAGATGTTTAATATTCAGTTATGATCCTATGTGTGACTTAATCTAATTTCATTATCAATAAAAATAATAAAAATGCAATTTAGTAATCTATAATTGCTTAATTTCTTGAAGGTTTTATAAAATGTGATTTATAAGTTTCAAGTGGTTTTTTTAAGTGTGGAGAACAATTGTTACAAAAATAGGTATAATTTGGTCCTGCTTCTCATGTATTTAGTATCTATGAAATACAGTATACCATAATATATTTATGTAGATAGATAAATAGACAGATGGAGTTATCTGTAATATTTTAATAGAATACAATGAGGCAGGGAAACTTTTTTTAAAAAATACAAGAATTAATATGTTACTTGAATTGTTCAAATAAAAATAGGCTTGCCTTGAACATGTTTTAAGTTGAAGACCCACCTCCTGTAATTGGTATATAATTGGCCCTTTGGATCTACTTAAGGACTACCAAATGAAAATAAGGTTTCCTTTAAGCCTTGGTTGCTACTGGCAACTGGATCTGATTCCAAAAGATAAATACTGTACCTACTTAAAGCATAATGCTTACTTTGTGAGCTAAATAAAGATCTAAATTACAGAGAAGGAAGTTACTTAAATGTGAAATCTCAAGGGAGCAAACCCCAATATTATTAAGGGCATACAATTCAGAAAAGATTTCTGGTGCAATTATTGCTGTTCTTAACAGCCCCTCTTTTTAGGGGTTGGCTTAGATGACCTTAACTTACCTTTGCTGTTCAGTTTGGTTGATCCTACAATTCCAGGAAAAATATTTGAATATGTTTCCAGGGTGTCTACTGCTTCTAAAATCATTCTAAGGTTTTATGGGATAATCCAATCCTGTTAGGAAACTTTTAATAATTCCACCAGCTGATATCAGCATACCGTCAGAAATCTTTGCTGGGGAATTTAACTAGAGAAACTCCAATTGCTAGTGGGTTGGCTTATTTACAAATGACTAAAATAATATATGTTTTTAATTAGTTTATCTATAATCATAGACTAAGAACGGAAACCAAATGCAAAGCATCCAGCCTAAAAATCCTGTTTGTAGAAGAAATTAAGCTTACTTATATCACATTGAGTGGTTTTTAATATCTATAGCTGTAGCATAGACTTTCTGAAGCATAGCACTGGGCATTCAATAGGTAAGTATAGAGGAGTATAGAGATACTCTTGAAAAAGGAATGCAGGAGTTGGTAAGAGAACTTAAGAGAAACAAAATGACAATTTTGTTCTGGGGAAAGAAAGTACCCTAGAAAGAGATGATAAACTACATTTTGATTCTGGTTGGTATTAAAATGAGAAGCAGGAAACTGGCAATATTTCAAGAATTTGCTATTATGCCCTACTACAATACAAATACAGTTGTATTTGTGGAATCTCTTTCCTGACCTGAGCTACTTCAAAGGGCTGACATCAATCCTGTCCAAGTAAGAGAATCTACAAAAGAGAGACAATAAGCAAAGAATTGGTTAAATAGACCACAATTATTCTGTCCTTCTGAAAATTGAATGTGCCCTGTTTCTATCTTCTTCATCAAAAAATAATTAGAAATAATGACAGTATAATATCTATGTGTGTAAATGTATTTAGGGATTGGACTTTTTTTTTAGAGGCAGTTGCAAAAAGAATATTTTTGAAAACATTCAGCTAAAGAGGATGCTGTTTGTGCAGGCTGGTTCAGCAAGATAGTTTACTATAAATGCTCTCTACTCTGCTGTACACCTCTCTCTACCCTCTCATTAATTCTAATATACAGTGTTCTATTTCTGTAAATAGGGTTACAGTTTGTCCATTACACTAGTACTTGGTACATTCTTGTTTTATATAAAATAATAGGATCACACTATTATTCAGTTTTTATGTTACTTTGAAGTACAGGAATAAACGAGTGTTTGTGTAAGAAAGTGAATTTGAAAATGATACAAGCTAGATGACAGTCATTACTGTTTATAGGATAACAGCCATTAGAGGGATACATCTGTTATTCATCAGTAAGCAGTAGAATAATAGTGACAGCCAGATGAGAGGTAGATAGTTGGCATTTGTGTCTGTGCAGAGTCCCATTTGTAGGGCAGCATTAAAAGAAAAGGTGAAATATAAAGATTGTGAGAGGCATGGGAACATATTTGTCTTATGGCTAAAAGGGCTTGGAGAATGGGATTGAACAGAATTAATAAAATTTATAGTAGGTAGCATCAGACTAATTGGTACCTCAAGAAGGTATTTCTCTGTTTTCTTTCAAAATTGTCTCTGTGGACTCAATAGACTTTAGATAAGGAATGCCTAAACATAATTCTTATTTTCAGTCATCATTATCTTGCTGGCCAGGATTGACAAGAATTAAAATGCAGCAGTATCTGAAATTTTCATTTCCCCCCACATATTTTTAGATGGCTTAGGGTTATTCTGAATGATCTTGTGTTAAAATCTAAAATCTTAATTTTCCAGGGTAGATGTCCTGCTTTCTGTCAGAGCTACATGTTTTAATTCTATGCTTTTACAAAATATGGCACTTCTTCATGAATATGTGTCCTGTTCTAAAAGAGGTTGTTCAAAAGGACTAATGGAGCTAATTTAGTTCATGATTGGTTTGAAATATATCTTTTTCCATTTTTATAGGTCCTCTTGAGTCCTACTTTGAACATCTAACATGGTCTGAAGTAAATGAACTCTAAACATCATGGTCTGTGCTGATAATATCACATCAACTCTGGAAATCCACTGAAACCTAGAGCCAGAGGACAAAGGTCCAGGTGAGTACTGTTTTTAGTATATTGTGGTGTTTCACAAAGTGCTTACTATGGCTTTAACTGTAAGAAAAATATAATTTTGCAAAACGTCACAATATACTAAAACATTCTAAAAGTAACAAACTCAAAATGTGCTTCCAATCCCACATTTTGTTAATTCTCCTGACTCTGCATAGGGTGACTGCATGCTCCAGTGGACTTCCATAGTTGTTGTGACATCATCAGAATGGCGTAAGTAATGTTTTTGACAAAACATTTCTATGGTTCATACAGTTAACTGTGACTTAGAATGCCTTTCCTAAAAGCAAGAGCTTATAACCCCAAGAAAAGGATTAACAAAATTCATTGGGGTTTACATGTATAAGGACACACTGGTACAGTTTGAATAAACACATCACAGTTTAATCAGCAGTGTAACTTCAACACCTTCCCAATTTGTGAACAATCAAAGCTGGAAGTTGTCAAATTTCCTGGAAAACTATTGTTTCCGATTTGGGAAAAAAAACAGATTATGACATTTGTATTTTAAAATAATCTCATTAATATCCAGAGGTAGAGTGATGGTGGGCGGCAGTAAGCAACAAAACATTCATTGTGTTGCAATTATGCAAAACTCATTTTTGCATCCATTGGCAGGATTCGGATATGGGGGATGTGTTGTAAAATTACCATGTATATGTTTTGTTTTTATTATCTTGGCTAGAACTGGAACTTGTGGCTGATCTAATGCCTTTGTTTGATTGCAGGTAATCATAGTTTATCAGTCTAGTGAAGAGGAGTGAGGGGGGATATTATACTTAATAACAGGTTTCCAGATTTGCTTTCTCAGTAAAGAAAACTCTGTGTATGAATAAAAATGTTACTAAACCCAGAAATTATCAGCCAATTACAGCCACTGTAAACTATCTTATAAAGCTTCATTCTTGTGTATAAACTATCTTCATGACAGACAATCATGAAGTTTACCATAAATAAAATGCACATCAAACCAGACAGTAGACGTAAACAGTATGCTCCCTTTTTTCACATTTAAAAGACAAAGAAGCCTCAATTTATTCTAATTCAGAAAAATAGAATACAATAATTAACCCAAAAAATATTTTCAGTACTTATGATAAAGAATCTGTTAATTTTCACATAAATATCTTTTTTTATTAGTGGAATTACCTTGAAATATTAGAATACAAGTAGTTCTTAACGTATGGCTAGTTGCTTTGTCAAAGTTATGACAGACACAAAAAAAGTAATTATGACCTGGAATTGATTAATTGTGGGGTCAATTATGATTGTAAATCAAGGACTATCTGTATTATGATAATTGGATTATATCCTTAATTCTAAAATATATAATTTCATATTATATGGCAGAGGGGTACAGGATGCTGTTGCAGCCAAAAATGGAGCTTGGGAGCTCGTTTTCGTTGGCAGCGTGCTCGGGCCACCACAACATGAGTGACATCGAGCTGGCCATGACCACCCCTGCCCCCCTCACACAACCCTGATGCAACCCTCAATGAAATAAAGTTCGACACCCCTGCCATAGTGCAATTCTTGGACTTTGATAAGGAACAGAATAATTTATTCAGAAGTTTTTAACCTAAGTGTTTCAGTATAATGTTTATGCAGCACTTAAATGTTTAAATGCAGAATATCCATTGATGACATTTCAAAATAAAGTTGCTTTTGGGGGGGGGAGACAACACTTATTGCAAGCCTAATATTGATTATATTAATTATCTAGAGAAATTAAAGGATTTGTCAGAATTTAAGTGCCATTTTTCTCTTTCTGAATCTCTGCCACAGCCTTAAGCAGGATACAGCAGAACTGAACTGGATTTTCCTCCACCAAGTTATCAATATATAATTGGGATCCAAGGGACTCGTGTAAAATTTTGTCTGAAATAAATGTATAATAATTAACCATTTGCCTTATAAAAATAATATTGTCCTTCACTGAGCTCAGGGACTACCCTTTCTGCATAATTCCATGTGTTTGTTTTAATTGTATTTTAGTACACATGCAATACTTTCCTCTTATGTCCAGTTCAGTAGTCACAAGACAAACAGATACTTCAAGCAAAAGGCCTGGCATTAATATCTAACTTTATCTTTCATGGAACCTCTTTTGGTATCAAGTTTGTTGCTGTTGTTTTTCCAGACAGCACCTGATAGATTTTGGTTTCCAGTCTTGCCTCATTGGTGAATCCAAAGCACTCAGTTTCTGAGTCATTTTTGGGAGCTTTGGGAGTCTGATGGTTTCTAATGTAAAAACAACAATGATAAAAACATTTACAGCTATTCCATCTTTTCTTCTTTAATGGCAGTTATATGAAAGGAAAGAGATGAAAGACAGATAGGGCTGCGTCTAAAGATTGCAGATCTCACACTCTGCTGCCCATTAATATCTGCGAATGAGACAGGTATGGAATTGTAGAATCATAATCTTTGAGAGAAATCCTCTTCTGTTACTTTTCTGAGTGATACTCTGGAGTTGAAATATGTTTTACTGGCATAGTTCAGTTTTCCAGAAATATACTGTGGTGAGTAGCTTTGAATTGGTCTAGAACTTGTTATTAATTTCTTTTATCCAATGTACCCAAGGAGTGAATTTTTCCCCCTCATAAACAACATATGTGTGTGTTTCTGTGCTGCAGTTTTGCATAAAAATATTAAATCATGTATCAAAATAAAGCCAATTTAGAACAGTTATGATTTCCTAGACTACGTTTTATTGCTGCTCCCCAATGGATCCTTTCAATTAAAAAAAATATTTTGGGGTTTTGTTTTAGCACACACAGAAATGTGAAAAAATTGCACTGTCACTGAATGAAAAACCATAAGAATGTATTAAATAAGGGATACTTGTTACTCAAACACAGTCCTCCAGGGATTGCTGTTCACACAAATTTATACTGGAGTTATGGAATAAAGACCCAACTTTTAAAATACTTTGTCTACTTAGTGTAAAGATCAAATAAGTTCAATAATAGTTATTTCCAGCTAAATTTACTTGCAGACATATATTCCTTTACCCACATCATACTGTTCACTAGGGCTCATTTGCCAATTTTACACTTGTTTGAATCACCTGAAAGGGATTATGAATATGCTTGAAAATAGAATACAGAAATAGAAGAGATTTCTTGCAAGATTGTCTTACAGATGCTTGAGCACACCTATGCAAATATGTAAAGACACTTAGAGCAGATCAGAGGTGGGTTCCTGCCAGTTCAGACCGGTTCACTAGAACCGATAGCAGGAATTTCCCCTCGCTCGCCGAACAGGCAGCGACAGCCAGCTGGACACACCCCTGAACTGGTCCTCCGGCTGAAAATTGATCCTCCTGGTGGAAATTGCCTCAAAAATAACCCTCTTTGCATGCACAAAGACTCCTACGCATGTGCAGAAAATTATTTTTGAGGCAATACCTGGATACGATGGGGGCACGCGCATAACATACATTTCCATCACGACCCAAACCGATAGGAAAGGTAAGTAAAACCCATCCTGCAGCAGATGTGTCATTTATAAACCATTTGAAAAAAATGCATAGGGTACAATATTCCAAATGTTCCTGTGCCATTTATTGTTGTGTTTGTTCTAACAACATATTTTTCCAACTCGACATTTATTAGATTGCAGTTTTCAGAAATTATGCCATGTCACATGAAATTAACTGCTTTTTCAGTGCATTTTTTCCATCCTTTCTCTCCTGTAGTTTGCCTTATTCTCAAGAATTTTCCAGCATCATATAGCATATGTGAGGGAAGGTGTGAGAAGAATGAAAATTGCAACTTCCAATTCTGCTAATAGAAGAGATAGATTGGAGCTTGAATGAGCAGGAATGTACTATGTGCTTTTTATAGCGTAACCTAACCAAGTATTGGACTATTACATTCAGTGTGATACATTCTATGTATATAATATGAAAAACAAGTCAGTCCTCCCCAGTTTTTCCTCTTTCCATTCAATCCACCGTGACCCCTGATAATTTTCTTCATAGCATTGATGGATTTTCTGAAATGGGAAAAATGTTGTAGCTACAGACAGAGAAAGAAGTGAGAAGATTATCTTCCTCCCTCCATACCTAGTAGTAAGTGAAATCAAGATTTAGTCTTCCACAGAATAGCTGCATTTGAAAAATCTGGTATTGGTCATCATAATTATTTTAAGCAGATACTTAAAAGCTCACTATGTACCACTTAACATAGATTGTATGCTTCTGTTACAAAGCTAAGGTCATGTAATCAGTCATGAGAATTATAGCTCAAAAATATATTACGCTAGGAAATAAATGTAAACATCTCTTTAGTATTTAAGACTCTTTAACTGGAAAGAGAGTGAATAAATATAATTATACAATGTGTAAATAAGAGTGAATAAACTTTTGCTTAAGATTCTGCAATTATCTAACAAGGATGAATGACATGATTCTGAGTAGATAAAAAAGAATATGCTTCATGCAGTGCATCATTAATTAGAGATAGTGATGGACCATTGTGTTGAGCTACTGAAATGCTATAAAAGAGATGAAATAAATTTGTGGAGTATAAATTTCCAGTGATTACAAAGTCACGATGACTGGATCAGAAGCAACATGGTTATTGATGTATTTAAAAAAAAGATATGTTCATATATTGCTTTCAAGCTTTTCTCAGCCATCATGGCTGAGAAATAGATATTTGATCTAATATAGTAGGAAATTACTTGTATTCTTGGTTCAATTTATTATTCAGGTATTAGAGGTTGGTTACATATTACACTGTTTGCTTGTATAAATAAGTAGACATTCTACTCATATATAATTTCAATGTCCTTTTTATAGAATTTATAAAATGAAAGGAACAATACCAGGGTTAGTCAGGGAAACAATGGAAGATATTTGATATCTGACAGCAAAGTTGAAAAGTCCATGATAACTATAAAGCCAAAAAGAAACTTGGATAATGTCTTAAGATGATACTCCAGCCACTGCGCAAGATTTTGCCCAAGTAGAGTAACTGAATTACAGAGTTAGAAGAGACCTTGGAGGTCTCTTCTAACTCTGTAATTCTTCTAATCTAATCCTCTGTTCAAGCAGGAGACCCATACTATTTCAGGCAAGTGAAATTCACTCCATCACAAGTGGTTATGGTTACAGTTTATGTATATATTATTTAAATGGACAGATTTATGAAAGTTTACAATTAAAGGCTGTTAACTTCCAGAATCATGGCTAGCATGTCACCACTACAAACACCAGTGGAAATAAGTTACCATACTCCTGCAAGTATAACTAGCTTCCTGGCTAGTCATGTTTCTAACAAACCTTTTATTGTTTTTTTTTCTTTTCTGTCCTGCATATTACATTTTAAAATGAATGCAACAGCTTACTCTCTAGAGGGAGAACTTCCTTTACCGATTGTAGTTTGAAAGTGATCGTTGTGAGTCTGAAAAAAAACTGCTAACTGCCATGCTATACATTAGCAAAAGTATTATATGTAATTTTTGTTGGCAAAAGAAAAGTTAATCAACTTTACTTCATTTACCAACATGTTCCTTTAATTATGCGGTAACAGACTGTGTACAGTAATGACAGCTTGCTGGGTAATTTAATAAGTCATACACTCTCTGCTTTTTTCAGTTTTCACATAAGGTATCTTTCATGGTATATTGTAGAAACACATATAGATGGATAAAACAGAATATCCTAGAATTTCAGAAAACCTCATTACAGACTTTTGGAATCGTATCTTTATAAAACATTTATATCATATTCACTTTGTAAGCTCTAAAGTAATTTCTGTAACGAAATATATTAAAATAAAAGATTAACGTTACTCATTGAACTCTGAATAAAACCAGTTTCCTTTAACAGCAGTGAACTGGATTAACAAAGGTGGATTAATAGCTTCTCAAAAGCATGATTTTTTTTAATGCAGCAATAATCTGCATCCTCTCTAGTATTAAGTGCTTAATACATAGATATGAGTTAACAATTGATTCAAGAATTATTGTGAGGTACACTCTACTGCTCCCATCTCGTCCAATTATGCTGAAATATTTAAGAAGATCCCATTCATCCGTAGAGTTGCTATAATTAAGAATTATATGGCCCTTGAATCATTATTCAGTTGTGTTAGTGGTTCAGATAAAACTCATTAAAGGAAGCTCAGGTCCTTTTAGTGCACCTTTTCAATGTTTATTCCTGAGAGCTAAAATGGAAACGTTTTTTCTTCCCCTAGAATTTCTCTTGATTCTGTACTTTCCTTTTTTTAAATGAAATGTGAATGACGCTGATTGAAAACTCTGCATTCATATAGATTCTTATAATCTTTGATCTGCTCTAGTTATAAATGATTCTCAAGGTGCATTGCGTCTGTGAATGCAGTTAAAAATACAGAAAAACAAGTACCATAGACAGTTCAGTGCATTGAGTATATTGTAAAAATCCTCATATTCATTGTTTAAAGTTTTGCATTATTCCTTATTCTTCTAAATTGTTTTATCAAGTTCACAATTATTTCTTGCTATATAGATTTTTTCAGCATAATATCTTATTGGAATATAGTTTGTTTAGCCATTGTTTGTTTAGTAAACCCAGTTGGCTGGGTTTTACATCATACTAAGCTGTAATCTTTGATATAGGTACCATTGTGCCTAAAAGTCACAAAATGCACCAAATTATGGCTTAGCATATCATGTAAATTCTGACTGCTTCTGAGAGGCCTGTAAAGAAATCTCAAGACCTTTAAGATAAAATTAAGATTTTAACCATTCTATACATAAAGAATTCCAAAGTATTCTATCTTCCCTAAAATTCCAAAAGTCAGAATAATAAGAAGCTTGATCTGACAGCTTAGCTGTCTCTATCTTTACATTCAGTTTTACAAACTGCTAATTTTCACCTTTTTCATTTGAGACTATTATGTTTTTTCAACATTTCCAGTACATTTTTTGTCCAATAGAATATATATTTGAATAGTGAAATATTAAATATTTTAAAATAGAAAAAGATCTTGATTTTTTGAGAACCAGCTATTCCATTTCTCAGAAAGCTTTTACAGTCATCAACATCACATCACTTATTAATGTTGTGCTTCAGGCATCTCGGTAGAATTATTGTCGTGAGTCATATTTAACCTTTGTACAATTTCTTACAAGCAGAGGTACGGTTGAAATATTTTTCATCCTGAAGTACATTGTTTTTTTTATACTAGTAAGAATCTGACACTACTAGGTGAATTTATTGATGAACGTACGTCATTCTTTGTTTCATATTTGGCAATTTGTTATGGGTTTTAGTTTAATATCAGAATTGTTCCAGTGATGAAAAAGCAATAAGCACGAAGCCAATTTTAAATGCAACTATGTATAGAAATAACAGCATAGAAATAACAGTAAAGAAGTATAGAAATAACAAGGTTGGATAGAGCATATGTTTTAGTATTTTGGTAAGAATAATGAGTAATAAAGAATAAAATGTCTTGTATAGCATTTGAAGTAAGAAAGGTATATTTAATTTTGACATCTCAAACTGTCTGGCTGCTGCTTCTGAAATGTATTTTTCCCCACCTAAGAATTTCTAAGAATAAGTGTTATAAAATTTTCAGTCAGGTTATTTGTGAGTCAGATAATTGCAAGGAGTTGTTTGGCTTTCGACTCATATTTTTATGTGAATGGACTAGGACTAAGATGTTTTATTCGTGTTCAACTCAATCCAAAATGTGCTGAACTGATGCTTAATTCAAAGTTCATTTGGCTCAGTAAAGACTTTCTTTGTGCACTGAAAATATTCCTAAACCTTCTCCTACTTTGAATTCTTTCTTTCTACCAATTTTTCATGCCTCTACTTGTTACACTTCCTCAGCTAGTTATGTTAAATAATTGTAGATGAATGTTTGAAGATGTCTGAAGATGTCGAGACATCAGCCCAGGTTTCTTCCCAGAAGATGAGATGTAATTGTATTCTCACCTGGAATAGGTGGGCAATTTCCCTTTATCAACATTGCTGGGTTGTGGTGATTGAGTTGTTGGACCAGAGATAGATTTGGAAAAAAAGATGAAGGAAAGGAAAGAACGGAAGGGACAAAAAGAATGAAAGCCAAGAGAGAGTAGATAAGGAAGGGACTAGATAATTAGGGGAAGAAGGAATGGTTTTCTACCAATCTACTTGTTGAGTTCTGAGATTTGAGGCACATGTTGTTATTTATTTATTATTTATTTATTTATTTATTAAATTTGTATACCGCCCTTCTCTCGAAAGACTCAGGGCGGTGCACAGCC
>JANHFT010006154.1:51495-62271 GCA_032467955.1 Pseudoxenodon macrops | reverse complement strand
GGTTCTATGATGTCACCAGCTGCTTGCAACCTACTCTATAGAACCGGGCCGAACCGGGAGGATTTCACCCCTGGTTCAAAGGATATTCCATATTTTATTCTGGATGGGGATTACATTGCTCTTTTCCCAACTAAGCAGACTTGGATTACTGGCTTTATAGGTTCTTTAAATTGTACAAATTCTAGAAGCAAAGACTGTACCAAAATAAGTATTTAAGGCTTTATTCTCAGACAGTATAAGAAAAGAAAAATGATCGTGTACCATGAATCTGCAAGAGAACAATATATAGGAATACTGAAGACTATAACAGAAACCAAGACAGAAACCAAAGATTATTATACGAAACATCAATTAAAAATATTCATGAATACATGAAGACAAAGAAATAGCCTTCTACTACTCAGTAAACCCCAAAAGAATTATAGTAATTAGGCTTCTTCAAAGCCATGAAACATGCAGTATGCCCCTCCTGGTTATGTCTGCATTGAAGTTCCATCTGATGGAAGTTTCTGAGTAGCTCATATGGGCGCTGAACCATAATTAAGCATATCTGATTTTCAGTGGTCTCATCTTACTGGAATTTACCAAGGGCAAGGAGAATAAATCTATCTTATCTTAGAATGCTTGGCCTTGCTGCCAGGAATCAGACCTTCAAGGTTGAGAAGTCCTGCCAAGAATGAAACCATCAAGGTTAAGGAGTTCTTGTTTATACCAGATGGCAGTGAGACCATCTCAAAATTAAGGAGTATCTGTTTGTCAAGGTTAATTGGGTTGAAGATGAGAAAAAGTTCCTACTCTACACAGGTGTCTTACCAAGAATAAGGCAAAATAAAGTATACCCCAAATATGATTAGTGAAATATTTACTTAATTTTTCACTATAGTACTAAAACATTACATGAAACTATAAAGTCATATAGAGTTTAATATAGTACTGTATATTAAGGAAGGAAAATAATTACCTTTTTTTTTTTACTGTAGTGGGATGTGTAGATGCTTTGGAGAATGAAGGGAAGTGATACTGCCTAGAAGTCAATCAGACAAGTGAAGGATTAATATTAGAGGAATAAATTTAGGATTGGGCTGCCCTAATTCATCTGATAGTGAAAAGTGGCAGTTGGAAGTTAAGTCCCTGAGACTCTCAAAATTGATTTCAGCCCTCCCAAGTGAATCAGATGAGAAACACGACTAGAGAATCTAGTTCTCCTTTAATGTAAGGCTACATTAACAGAATCTTGCAAATCTGAAAGTTCAATCTTCCCACTTTTAGCCATCTAATCCAGGGTTGTCAAACTCAATTTCATTGAGGGCTGCATCAGGGCTGTGTTTGACCTGGGGTGTGTGTGGCCTTGGCCAGCTTGACATCAATCATGTCTGGGGTGCTTGTGGTGGCCCACGGTGCCTTTTCCAGACAAAATGGGCTCCCGAGCTCCATTTTGAACTGCAACAGCCTCCTGCAGCCCTCTGCCAGTGAAAATGTAACTCGGGAGGGCTTCTGAGCTCTCTTTTCACTGGCAGAGGGTTGCAGGAGGCCATCACAGCCTGTGGAAAAGGCACTGCAGGCTGGTCTTTTGATGTGTCCAGGGAAGCCCCTCAGGCCAGATCTAATCCCCCAGGCCTTGAGCTTGACACCCCTGATCTAATCAATTAGGGAAGATCCATCCTAAGATTCTTTCTCAGATCATTAAGCCAAATTGACTGAATGATCTGACAAAAACCTATAAGAGGTGAACATCCATTCTTATCCAAAGTCTCAAGAATTAGCCAGGTTTTTAAAATATCTTACCTATTATCATGGCTGGAGCTACACAGATCTCAGGAGGATGCTGTTTCAGAGGGGCAGGTGCTGCAACAAATTTTATTACTTAAAAAGACCATTTTACAAGAAAAACCATCCATCACACAACTTCAGCAGAAATGTAACATTCTTCCAATTATTTTGTTTTTACTTTAAACAGTAGAAAGTATTCCATTTATTAACAAGATCTTGAACTTATCCTTAGCAACTGATTATATAATTAGATGACAATTAAGCTGAATCTGGCTGCTTTCTGGGTGGTCTCTCTGTGACCCTGTCAGATGAAAAAATAAATAAATAGTTTCATCTTCCTTTAACCTTCCGGGACTTATTTCAAGGATGTAAGATAGAAGCGATCTTTCATATAGAATGGGCAGTGAAATAACACATGAATCATCAACCCCATTTCTGCAGCTCGAGGAAGACATATTAATTCAAATATATATTCTCCATTCCCCAAAAGCATTAAAGTCATTACACTGTGCCAAGAGAAAAGCTTTTTATGGGATCCAGAAGGTCCTATTATATAAATAATTAGCTGATGTAAATCTCTCTTGTCAATTCCCATCTGAGAAGGGAAGGAAGTACTCCTGCCTTTTTTGGAGGACTATATTTAGCATGGAGCCTGGCCTTTGCTTTAATCTTCCTGAGACTCAGGGTGATCAGATATTGGTTAGAGAACCCATATGATTAGATCATTAAAGAAACCACATCAAGAAAATAATTTTTATCCTTCCTTCAGGAAGAGGCATAAACCAGACAGGTTTTCCAAGTAGCTAGCAGGAATTAGCTTAGATAGTAATTGAGGTGGCAAATTCACACCCAGGCCCACAGGGAAGGAGTCTCATAATCCATGTGAAAAGTTCCCTTCAGTATAAAGGAAGAAAAGAACAGAATGACAAGTTAAGCAACCTACTTCTGACCTTCTCCAAAGCAAAAGCAATATAATTGGAAACAGTCTAGTGAAAGAGGCTAGTCCCAGTTAGTGCAAGGCTTCCAATAGTTTATTGAAATACTGTTTCAGAAACTGAAAGGGAGGTGAAAGGGTTTGGAAAGGAGGGCTACACTAAGAAAGCTGTATGTGGATGAAGGTGATGCAATCCTTAGAAAGAGAATGTGGAGTGCAATAAACAAACAACAGTGTATGAATCTGTGTAAAGATGTGATGGAAGCAAGGAGGATTTGAAAGGTCAGAAACGTATAGAGAGATGTTGGGTTGGTGTTGGTGTTGGCATGCTCTTTTTCACCCTTCAATCCACAATTTTGGAATTAGTGTTAAGACATTTCGATTGAAAGGTTTAGTGCTTTAATTTTATAGTGCTTTAATTTAATTTTATAGTATCGTGTTAGCTTTTAGTGGTTTATTTATAACCATTGCTGTGTCCCAAGGTCATGTGATCACTTTTTGCAACCTTTTCACAAGCAAAGTCAATGGGGAAGCCAAATTCACTTAACAACCAGGTTACTAATTTATCAAATGCAGAGATACCCTTAACAACTGTGGCAAGAAAGGTTGTAAAACGGGGCAAATCTCACTTAACCACAGAAATGTTGGGCTCAATTGCGGTCCTAAGTTGAAGACTACCTGTAGTTTGATTTGAGCAATCCTCCTTAATATAATATGCATAACAAATAAATTAGAATTGTGTTATTTCTCTGTTCACCACAAATAAAGGGTCTTGTGGCCTTTAAAGATGAACTTAGTAAACAATATAAATGTACTGTAAGTTTATATGATAAAAATGTACCTAATATGTTTGAGTATTGCATTAAGTATCTGAGAGTTACCACTCTATTTTCACAAATAGCTGGGAACTTTCTTTAGTATTATTTACCCTGAGTGGCTGACAAATCATCTTCAACCATGAGAGTGTTGGGTCTCTTTTCATCACAGATACATGCTACACCATATCATTGTTCTGATAGGTGATTCTGATAGTCCTCCAGTACATATCAATGCCTCTTGGTTGCCAGTTATTAAGCAATTTGATTTGATTTGTGTGAGAACTGCAAAAGGGCACGTTGGTGCTCATTTCAATATTTGTCTTAGAAGTTTCACCCAGAAGAACTTCTTGGTATATATTGTAGCCCATCTCTATATTGAAAATGAAAGACAGATTTTTTTTTAAAAAAAAACACTCGGACAAATATTAGGAACAGCCACCAAACTGTAGACCTGTATTAGCTGTATTAACACTGTGACCTTAGATTAAAAGTAAATGATTATTTTATATACCAAAGCAAATTACTGTGGTGACCAGACCTGTTTTGTATCTAAACCAATAAAGAAGAAGGAATAGCCACAAAGTTCAGCTCTGATCCAGCTTAATCCCTTCAGGGAATAATGGAAAACTTGGAACGTAAGTATAGTATAAGCATTTGTATACCAGTGAGATTAATATTTATCCTGCTGCATATAAATGGATTACAAGAATAGAAACATGGCTAAAATCTCAAACTTCATCTTTCCAACAACCACCTTGAGTATTTGCTTCTTTGAGTTTTTTTCTGAAGTTTGCACATGGCACTTTCATTTGCATTTAATGTACTTCAAATTACTTCCTTTTGTTGTGCTAAATATTTCTCTCAGTTGAGCCTAATTTGGTGAGGTCATGCTTTGACCTCTGACCTTTTGGTTTTTAAGAGAAACCATCTGACTACAAAATAGGTGGAACATTCTTTGCTTGTTCATGACACTTGATATTTGTAGTCGTGCAGCTGGATTTTAAAAAGATACGTTTGCCAAGTTAACACTTAACTAGAAAAACTGAGTTAGCGAATTCTCACCAGAGGCACTTGAATATCAAGAACAGATAGGAAGCCCCTTCAATCCATTTTCAATCTAGATACAGATGTTGCTGTATATAACCATGTCCATACAGGTTATGAATCCTGCCCTTCCTGATGGTGCTTAAAACTTGTGGAATAGTACACATATTACAGGTGTGTTTTACTGGAGACATGATATATGACAAGAAATCTATGCTGGCAGAGCACCTGTACTCATCACAAATCTTTCCCTTCCTCTTTTCCTCTCCTAAAGGATAGGACATGTATAAAAGGGCTGAATCAGCACTTGGGTGTTTCTTATGTAAATTGTTGTAGACGTCAAAGGCTGTAGCAATTTCAATATTGTTTGGCTTTTATTTTATAAAAAAGTGCATATATTTTACAGCACATTAAAATGTTTTCACAGTGTACTGATTGAAAGCATTCCATCTAACATGTATAGGCATTCCTACACTTCAAAAACTACAGTATTTCAATTAATTGGAAGGTGTGGAAGCGGACTCCCAAAATTGGGCCATTAATCAGCTGAGAATGGCGTTGGAGGGACAATTAATAGCAAAGGAGAGTTGAATGAAAGACCAAATTGGATTATCAGAGACTTGAAAGGGGAAAAAAGCAACAAAGAATAGAAGGCATCATTTCTAACTGGGAAGAATCTGAAATCCCTGTCAGAAGACAGGGGTGGATAAGAAAATGCACACATTTTGGAGAGAGAGAAATTTCATGAGGATGGACTCCAGCACGAGTCCAAGAGCTTGGAAGAATAAACCTTTGGTCCCGGTGACTGACTCAGATTGGATCCTACATAAGAAAATCTTGCTACAAAGAACAAAGTTCTTTGTTCTGACAGACTGGAACTATTCTGAGGAGCCATAGTTCTTAGGCAGGATAGAAATCTCAGTGACCTGCATCAAACTCCTATAAAGAAGAAAGCTGCTCAACCACCACTCTACAGTTTAAGACAAGGGTGGTTTCAATTAACTTCCCCGCATGAGAAACTGGGACTATTGTGGAGAACTGCTGCCATCCCCCACCGACTGCTGCTCCACCCGCTGTAACACCTGCCATTGTCATTGCCACTCCTTCCACCCCACCCCTGCCTCTGCACTGATGCCTCACGCCAATGCTGATGCCTCACCAATCCCACTACCAATGCAGGCAGATCTGGCCCCGAGACTGTAAAAATGCCCAAATCTGGTTTAAGACTATCAACTCGGGTGCAAAATAAGCATTCAGAGTAAATAATTTTTCCGGGAGATGAGATTTTGTGAAAAAATATCTAAAGTATCA
This sequence comes from Pseudoxenodon macrops, assembly GCA_032467955.1. Taxonomy (NCBI): domain Eukaryota; kingdom Metazoa; phylum Chordata; class Lepidosauria; order Squamata; family Pseudoxenodontidae; genus Pseudoxenodon; species Pseudoxenodon macrops. The sequence goes on along the minus strand of JANHFT010006154.1, from coordinate 56,394 downwards.
AGGAAGAGAATTTAACTTATGCCTTACTACGTTTACAACCAAGACTCTCTTTTTTTAAGCCTACTTTTAGTGTAGATATGTGCCTGAGCAACAGATTATATGAGGACTCATTATTATTATTTTTCTTATCTCCCAAATTGTTCAACATGAATAAGGAATTTAAGTTACAGTATGGCAGATTCCAAATGGCATTGGGGGGGAAAAACTCCTTACGCTTCATTAGTGGAATCAATTGCTCAAAGAGTTAGTGGACATTGTAAATTATCAGAGTTTATTTTAAACTTTAACTTTTAACTTTTAGTGTTCCTTTTTCTGCTTAATATTTCTTTTTATCCTCAGTATATATATATAAACTTTACCTGCTGTTTGCAAATCATGATAATCAAAGAGGTTCAGTTTCTTATGAGAATCAAAATGCAACCTTAATAATAAAGTCTTCCAAGTGTGTTTTCCTTGGCTTTACAACAGAAAAACATGTTCACTAAAATTAGAAGCAAGCACTTGCCAAATTATCAAAGAAGTCAAATAGTATTACTTAAATATTCTGGCTGTTTATAAAATCAGTAAGGCTGCTAATTGACTGATATACTAAATATTTATCAGACATTTTTCTGAAATTGTGTTCTAATATTCAAATTCATCAAGACATGGTCTTGGTGAATTCCTTAAAAGGACTGCAGATTTAACCAAATCAACATAAAAATTACAGCTTGCTGGGATGCTTGGTATTTGTTTTTAGACAAATTATATTATATATCTAATATGGCTAATTACATCACAATATTAGGTAAGTCTATTGAAAAAAAGTCACATTCACAGAGAACCTCCTCATTTTCAAGGACGCAAAAGTAAAACTAAGGTTTTTTTATTGTTTTTTTTTAAGCCCTTACAATATTTTCCTATATACTTTTAGGGAGAGATATCTGTCCCAGTTAATAGCAACAGAATGACCTGCCTTCAGTTATACTGAAGGTGGCAATATGCTTCATAAACTATAACATGAGTGGTGATCCTGTCATTGGTGGCCACTGTTATCTAAATTATTGAAAGCTAAAAAGGTTTTACTACTTTAAGATTATTTGTGAAATTCTGCTTGTGCAGCTGAATGAAAAACAGTACATTTTTTCTCCTTTTGTAATGCTTTTGAATCTCCAAATTTTCTTTGACTGAAAGATGTCTTTGGCAATTGCTTTGTTTAGCAGCAGCAAAAAAGTAAATAAACACTATTAAAATTGAAATGATCCACAATTATATATGTGTTTAGTTTCTAATAGGAAGGACTACATCAGCCTTCTCTCAGGCTGGCATCTTCCTGATAAGCTGTACTACAGTACAACTCCCATTGTGCCAACTGGAATGATGGAAACGATTATCCATGCACATGTGACAGTTGCCAAGTTGGATGAAGGCCGTAGTAGATTTTTTATCAGTGTCCCACTCTCTGATGGCTCAGCTATTTAAATAAATGATGCCAAAGCATTATTGCAGAATGAGCGACTAGTGAGAAATAGGTTGTCCAATAAATACATAGTTATTAAACTACAAACTTCCTAGCCAGAATAACAGTGTGAAAACAGTTTGTCTTCATCATAACTGCCTTTAACTAGACAGTGAGTTGCATGCATTATGCAGAGCTACTACTTTGCTTTGGCCACCATTAACAGGAATGCTACAAGAAACTAGCAAGGAGAAAATAACTAGATTTTTAGAATGAAATTTTACATTCCACTGCATAGTAGCAGCTGTCACAAAGAGTAATTTCAAGTAGTTTCCATATGGTACAAGTTCATATATATAGCTCCTAAGGCAAGTATTTATGGTGTGTGTGTGTGTGTATAAATATGTATCTGCATCTATTTAACATAAGCATGTTGCATACTATTTTCCTTCAAAAGAAATTATACAAAGGAAAGGCCAACTATTGAATTGAGGTCTAATAAAACAAGTTCCCCTAGGACGGTCCATCTGGACGGTGCTAATTTGAAATATCAGGTGAGCTGTTTTAGCACTTCTGTCCCTGCAGTCCAGATGTTTGGACTTCTGCCATCTTCATAGCCCACCTCCTTTTACAAATAGCTCACAGAGCTATTTTTATAGTATTTGAGAATTCAACAGGGAGAAAAAAAATATCTTAGAAACAGTCAGATTTGGTCATATCCCAATTGTAGCAGTCCCTTCCTTGATCTCTCAAGGTCTGAGCTAGGCAGAAAAATGCATGTTTTTAGGAGATATATCTGTATAACCAGTTACCTCTGGAGAGTGACTGGGAAAAACCTGAGTTAGTAAGAACATTTTTCTTGATCAAATAATGTGAAATATTTCATTCTTATAAGTATTGATTAAAATAATCAATCGTTTGTACGAGACATAGCTGATGGAATTTTAGATGTACCAAATAAATAAATCGTGGTGTAGAGATACTTCTTCTGATCAGTCATATGGAAAGAATTTAACTGGAGAACTAGTTATCTAAGCTTGATTCTTGGCTTTTCCCTCCTAGATTTTAAACCTCAAAATTATCAGGAACATGATTCTCCTCTAAGAGTGAGTTTGCTTTATAAAAACCATTTTGGCAGTTGTGACACACTCATTATTCCTCCATATGTTTTATTTTTCTTTAAAGGAACCACACCCAGGATAATTTTTTATAGAATAAAAACTATGTTTAATAGACAATAGCATCTGAAGCAGGAATAAACTAGACTAAACTAAAGCTAATATACTAGGCTATAACCTTTCAATAAAATGTGTTTAAGGTGATAAGTTTTGAGACATGCCAAGTATGTCTGTTTAAAAATATATCATTATTTTGATCCAGACATTCTGCAACCAGAGAAGGCAAACCAGTAAAACAGAAGCCCAAGAAAAGATAGAGGATAGAAGAGTAGAAAAAGGTGGCCTAGGAAAGTGGAACAAAAGGCCTGTTAATGACCATGAATATCATATTCCACCCGTATCTTTATTTTTTTCCATTTTTAATAGGAGGAGGAGAGAAAACATTGTTTCCACAGACAAATGCCCAAATAATAGTAATTTAGATGGAGACGTTATGAAGGTTAAGAAATGATGGTTAAGAACTGTAAGTAGAAAGAATCTGCAGAATCAGACAATTTTGTCAAAATTGTCTTTTTTAGACATGTACACAATGACACAATGCACGTATAAGAGGGTAAGCACTTTTACAATATAATGCTGATTTCATTGTTTTTCCCTTCTTCCCCTCGATGCCTCTGGTTTAAACAATTCCTAGATTCTAAACTACAAAAGTTATTGTAATTTGAGTTCTTGTGAGAGATGCATCACTTTTTGAAATGCAACCGAGACATTGCTCAAAGACATTAGTCTCAAAAATGTTGTACATCCTTAAGCACAAGACATTTCCATTTAATTATATTTTTAAAAGAAATAAAGAAAGCGTAAAACTTTAACAAACATAAAGAAAATATCTACAGGTAGAAAAGTCTGAAAGTATCATGTTGATTAATTATTTATCCTAAGCACATACTGCATAACAATGTTCTAATTGGATAGGCATCTCTATACAATATTGAAATCTAGGATTCTCTCCAGCAGTCTACACCCAGAGCAGCAGGGATTACCACAGACAAATATCAAGCAGAAACCAACATTCTAACCAGGGGTGAAATTCAGCAGGTTCTGACAGGTTCTGGAGAACTGGTAGCGGAAATATAACTGGCAAATACCACCTCTGGCTAGTCCCAGAATGTATTGGAAATGGAGATTTTGTAATCTCCTTCCCCTGCCACGGCCACCAAGCCACGCCCACAGAACCGGTAGGGAAAAAGTTTTAATTTCACCCCAATCCTAACCAAGGAACTATGAAGGAAAAAAACTACATTCCCACCAACAGTGGCAGAGGAAGTTTCTGTAAATAAACAGAGAGCAAACCCCGCATTCACCAGTACTGATGATGTTACCTAGTTGGTTAAGAAAACATCTGCAAGTAAACAACCAAGTTCAGAGAACACCATGGACTCAAGGCAAACAAAGGCAAAAGCAACACAAAAGAGAAAGCGGTTGGAGAAAGGATAGCTTTGTTGCTTAGCCCAAATCAGAAGTTGTGGAGCAAGTTTCATTTTGCAGGACATTCCATTTTATTGGTGCTTCACAAAAATGTGCTGTCAGGTCACTAATGTCAATTCTGCATATCTCAGGCAGTGAGATTGGGCAAAATTAGAAGCTTCAGCAGGCAAATTTCCTAATGATGTCTAATTTTTGTTGTTTAGTCTCACTTCCTTCATATATTCAGAGCTAAGGTGGTGACTGATTAGAATGCAGTATCGCAGGCTAATTCTGCTGACTGCCAGCAGTTCAATTCTTACCAGCTCAAGTTTGACTCAGCTTTCCATCCTTCCAGCATTGGTAAAATGAGGACCCAGATTGTTGGGGGCAATATGCTGACTCTGTAAACTGCTTAGAGAGGGCTGTAAAACACTCTGAAGTGGTATATAAGTCTAAGTGCTATTGCTACATTGAGCCATAATTTAGATTGTGCTGTGTTTTATGATTATTATTATTGCATAATAATTTACCATGAGTAGTTTGAATACCATTAATATACATTTGACTTTGGCTTCAGCTCCAGTATGAATCTTCTGAAACATATTATGAAAAATACATCTCAATTTTTATCTAACTATTGATTTACAGAACATTTCTCATACCCCATAACTGACAGTCAAATTAGGGACTTTTTTTATGTCGGGACAATCATTTTTAGCTGCATGCTACTTTACACTCTCAAAGACATACTTGAGGAGATCAGGACATACATTTGTAGAAGCCTCACTGATTCTTCCTTCAGAAGTTCATTTACTTAATTGCTTGAGTTCAAACTTGCAATATACTTGAACTGATCCTGATGTTGATTGTGCCATT
>JANHFT010006154.1:11620-51395 GCA_032467955.1 Pseudoxenodon macrops | reverse complement strand
GTATGTATGTATGTATGTATCTATCTATCTATCTATCTATCTATCTATCTATCTATCTATCTATCTATCTATCTATCCATCCATTTGGGTCATAAACACCTGGAATACTCTACCCGATTCCATTGTTACAGCCTCAAACCCTCACAGCTTCAATCTCAAATTATCTACCATGGGACCTCACCCCATTCTTAAGAGGTAAAGGGGACCTGCATAAGTGCAACAGCGTACCTACCGTCTCTGTCTTACTGTCCCCATTTAACTGTATTTACTTCCTTTCTTCATGTTTATGTTGATACCTATACTCGTTATCTTGTACATGTTTGACAAACAAACAAACAAATAAATAAAGCAATAGAATTTAGTATCATTACTAATTAATAATTAGTATAAATGTAAAGGTTATTAGCTAGAAAAGAACTATCTTTTTTTATGCAGCATAACCTGTTCAATATTGTTTAGAGCTGGACTATACCTCTCCAGCTAACACGGCAAACACTCAAGAGTTTCAGAGACTCTACAAAATCCCTATCATGAAATCAAATATATCTCCTACATAAAGCGCTAAGAAATTACAGGTCTGCTATTTCAATCTTGTGGAAATAACACCATTAAGGAATACAAATGGGATTCACTACTTTCATATGTTTTCTTTATGAGTAAAATGGATCATCATCCATACAGGATTGTGTGAGAAATTTATTAGATTCATGCAGGCAAGTTGCAGCATGTGATTAGCGTTTGAAGAGTGATGCAGCTACATAAGAGAAAGAAGGATTTGCTATGTGTACCTTTTCTTTGTTTTCATTACTTAATGTGTGTTGTGCTGGAAACATTATTTTTATGTGTTTCTATGCTAGTGCTGTCTTTAATATTAATAATCACTGTTTTCCACCATGGAACCTGACAGACAATTTGATCATACCAAGGAAGATACATCAACTGAATGAATAAATTTAAGTTTCTATGGGTATAGCCAAGCTCTTTTGTTTCTCTTGGTATTTCAAACACTGTGTGGAAGCTATTTTATGTCAGTAAGGACCCCTGCCTCCTATTTTTCCACTTACTTCAAGAATAGCCATAGTATAATGCAATAACCTGATATTTTTCAAAAAAAAATTGGACTTTTACCCAAAACAACTTGATCATCTAGATCAAAGAGCATAAGAAGAAACTTCCTCAGTCAGGTAAATGAGCCGTCTAGTCCACCAACCTCTTTCTAGCAACATAATACAGTCTGGCCTGCATTGAAGGACTGACACTTAATCACACTCTGGACACCTCTGGTAGCCACTAATAGCATGAATTCTTCCAGGCTATTTAAAAAAAACATGTACATTGTCGTCAAAGTGAGAAATTCCCTGTTTTCGCTATACACTGTATATTCTACCATAAAAATCCATTTGGTAGTACTAAATCTCCCCACACTTGGTTTCCACTAAAGACCTCTATTCAAATACTGTGACAGAAAGAGCACAAAAAAATTATTTCCACTTTTTCCATATTGTGCATGATTTTATCCATCTGACTTCTGTCTCTTCTTGCCTCCTTTAACCCCAAGCTAAATAACTTATAAATACTTACTTCAGTAAAAAAAAAAAACACCCTCATTGTTCTTATATATATTCAATGTGGATATTCGCACAACGTAATGCGTCCAAGTTTATAAGCATGAGCATAATGTCAATAGCCGCCTTCTATCTACTATAGGTCCCTTTCAGCTGGAATGAGTATGGTTTGCTGTTGTGATTTCAGAGGTAATAAAGAGCTAACCACTAGTACTCACCGGAGACATCATCAAAATGACAAAAGCAGCACCACATTAATGGGTCCATTCTAGAAAGATGAAAAATCATATTTTGTGGACAGATAAAGGATGGAATTAGAAATCAGGAAAAAATACATGATTTAGCCCATCTAGAAGTAGTACACAGAAAACTAGAAACTAGAAAGTTGATGGGAAAGGGAAAAGGGAGGTAATTCTCTGCCTTGGGTTGATTATTTGCTTGGCATGGTGATAATGGGAACCCTTGCTGCTATTCTATAAAATAAAAATCAAACACATGGTTTTATATTCTTCCAAGTATAGCTTGAAGTCAATTTCCACATGATTAAAGCTGACAGCTTTCATAGCAGTGGCCTAGTTATCTTTATATACTTGAGAAAAGTACATTCTCCAAATGATGGCAGAGGGTCTAAATTAAAGCCAGAAATGGGTCTTTCATTCTTTCTAGATCATTTTTTCCTGCTGCTTCTTGACCAGGGAATGTTCTGGTTGTATTGTGATCCTACTTAAAAATCACCCATGGATAAATTGTCTATCTACAATTAGTGCAGTAGAGGCATTTATAAAAGCTTAAAATGGTTTAAATAGCTATTTTTTTGGCTTGGTCTAGACAAAGATGATTCTGCCAAGAAACCAGGAATGTTACAACTGAATCCAGCAATGTGTTAATGCCCCAGGGCATAGAAGGCAGGATGCCAAGTAGTTCAAATCCTTCTAGAATGACAGTATGGAAAAGATGGAAGAACATCACAGAACTGGTTGCTCTACAGAACAAGATCAACTCATTTGTCCTAGTTCCAAGAATACAGGCATTTCCAAAGCCTTGTTCTATTCCAGTTACTCCTGTTGTTCCTCAAGCTCTAAGATATCTTCCTACCAGATCATTGCCTTGAGTGGATAATTAATTTAATAGCTGAAGGATCATTCTGATCCTTATATGAATTAGTTTGAAGTCATCAGTGCAGCCAGGGAACCTGGCATCAGAACCTAAGATGAGGGGCAATCATTTCATCAGCTCCGCCGTTCAGAATTTCCCATTCCTTCTGAGTTTAATGGTAATTCTAAACAAATTAAGGAAATATATTAATTTATTATTTATCCATCTATCATATTTGTATGCCATTGCAATCCATTGTCAGCAACCGATATGTAAAAAAAACACACAACATAAAATGAATCCTTTACAAAAATGCAAAATACAATAGACAAAAAAAAAGAATGGCAACAACTCAGATCAGGGAAGAATCTCTGAAAAAGTTCTATTTTTAGATGCTTGTGTAAAACCCACAAAGAAAGAGCCAGACTGATCTTCATGGAGAGACTACAATAGAAAAACAGTGTATCCTTGTCTTCTCTTTTCAAGGCAATTTATGGTACACCCGGGAGCAAAGTAGCACTGAAATACTAATAGTCCACTACTGATAGATAAATTGCTGATTGTCTAATATTTGTATGAGGATAATCAAGGGTTAATGTCCAAAAATATTGCCACTCAAATCACAAATGGTACAATCCAGGGGTGGGCTTCAAACATTTTAGCAAGGAGTTCTCTGCCCGGTTGCTGGGTTGGCATGTCCATGGTGGGCATGGCCTTGCCGGTCTTCTGCACCATGGTGGGGGGGAGGCATTTTTGCCCTCCCCGGGCTCCGGAGGCTTCCTTGAACCTGCTGTAGAGAGAAAATAGCCTCTCCAGGGTCCGGAGGCTGTCTGGAAGCCAGAAATGGGCCCGTTTCTGGCCTTCACAAACTTCCAGTAGGCCCATTTTTCCTCCTCCCCAAGCCTCCGTGTGTGCCCTGCACTTACTTGCATCCAAAATGGACCGCGTGGAGTCTCCTGGGACAGGCAGGGCAGGATGAGACAGGAGTGGGATTTGGGGGTTCTCCGAACTGCACAGAATCTTAGCTAGAGGTTCTCCCCCAGCACCACACCCCTGGTACAATCCTGTTCCACTAAAAGTGGTGGGAGCTTAATCCTTGACTTCAAATGTAGATTGCATATAATGCTATTAGCATGGACTTAATGAAAATGTATGTGAACCTCTAATAAAGAACATTTCAAAGTTACTCTTCACACCATCATTTGTTTAGTTTTCCAATACTTACGATGCATTCTTATGATGGGGTAAATTAATCTTTTAGTTTAAGCAACTGTAATACTTATTCCAAATCATATTACTATCCTGTGATGAATACCAGGTGTCTAAACTTCATCAAGTTTCTGTGTCTAATGTTTGGCTATTGTTCCTAACATGTTCCAGATATAAAGGCTATAATTGTAGAAAGGATTTTGTAAATAAGATCACTAACACCTTTTTCTAAAAAAAATATCAAAATGAATCCCATGTAGGTGACTAATTTAATTTTCAGAAGGGTCTACATAGTATAGTATATAGCAAGAATTTGTATAAGATATATATTTATCCAACAGTGAGGATTATCTGATTTTTAGAAGCTAATCCGCTTGAATGGTAAATTTCAATCCTGCACAAAGACATGTAAGATTTTCAATATTACAAATGTTTTAATATTATCTTTATTAATCCACAGAGTTACACACTTTAAAATGCATGTACAAGTATAGGTAATGTTTTCTAATATGATACTTTAACTTTAGAAACTTGGACAATTAAGTATTATTACTGTAAATAGCATACTAAGCGTTCTTTTTTTTCTGTTTCCATTGTTTTCTACTTTCCATTCTATTCCACAAAGCCCTTCATGTCAAGAATTAGTTCCAAAAGCAGAGTACCAAATTGTATAATTAACTCATAAAATAAATGAAAGAATGAAAGGACTGATAATTTCATACAATATAGGCTTGTATTCATTTGTACATGCACACACAGTGGACATGTGACTATGAATACAATTTTGGACACAATTGTTGGTCATAAATCCAGGATCCCTGGAATATCATTCTTATAGCTTTTGTGATTTACATGCCTTTCTGTCCTACTTGGTGGAGCTACAAAACAATGAAAGCCAAATAATAATAATTGTTTTGAACATTTCCATAGTGCAGATGATAAGGCTCCCATGATTTTCTCTTCTGAAACATGGAGCTAGCAAATTAGGAATGGCTGCCCTGCATTTTGCTGATTCAGAAATATTAAACACACAAACACACACAACCTATTTCATCACAACATGTCACCGCATTCTGTGGAAACTACATAGAGAAAATGTATTGCATTTTATCAGCCTCTGCAAAACTACAGGATGTCATGGCACTCACGTGGCATGTAATCCTATGTAATGCAACACACATTGGGGGATAGATTCCCTTTTCCACTGTGGCTAGAAGTAAATTGTAGATAGAAGCTTATTATAATGAACCACAAACTGGCAGACCAACCAGACTTCTGTCTGACCAGATTATTATCAAGTGAGATCAACTGTTCTCAAGTGCAAAAATCTATATATATTTTAATAGTTATGACTATGGCCGTAATTTATAGTTTCTTAACTTTCAAATTCTGTGCAGACTAAACAGTCATTCACTAGGTTTGTGATCTCTATATCTCTCAGCGCAATATATTTGAAAGATATTCCTAATAGAGGCTTTAAACAGTTCAATTATAAAAGAGCCGCTGTAGCACAATGGTTAGAATGCAGTATTGCAGACTACTTCTGCTGACTGCCAGCTGACTGCAATATGGCAGTTCGAATCTCACCAGGCTCAAGGTTGACTCAGCCTTTCATCCTTCCAAGGTGGATAAAATGAGGACCCAGATTGTTGGGGGAAATATGATGACTCTGTAAACTGCTTAGAGAGGGCTATAAAAGCACTGTGACACGGTATATAAGTCTAAGTGCCATTGCTACTGTTGTATTCTTACAGTAGTAAAAACTAATGCAAGACTACAGGACCCAGGCTATGATAAAAGCAGGTGAATGCGATTAGGGCTATTAATTCTTTTTTTTCTCCATGGGAGACCTGGATGCCTTTATGAATTTTATTTCGTTTTTTTTTCAGTTTCATTTTGATTTGTCCCGTTTTTATATCAATTTGAGACTTTAAAAACTTTGCCCCAAACTAGACATGTATATATGTGCATGTTCTCCCTAGTGTATGGATATATCTATGCATTTTTGCCTAATGTGAATCATTTTGCAAGGAAGTCACAGACTTATTTTTGAGCAAATATGCACAAGATTACGATGCACTGTATTTTAATCAGGATACGAATTCTATGAACAGCTTTCCTCATGCACAGTACCGTATGTGTACGTTCAATTTTTCATTGCAGAACTATAACACAAACTATAGAAATGAAATTTGAAGGATAATGGAACCTTGGTACAGATGTAAAACTGAAAATTAAAGATCATGCCATCAGATGAACTTTTCCCCCATTTCCCTGGTGGTGGTTCAACTTTACATCCATAAAAGAGATGGTATAAATTAAACTTGTCGTTTTTCAGCCCTTCCCCACCGTAGCACTTTCCATCTGAGTACACTTTAATATACTTTCTAACCTCCATAGAAGTATAAGTAAAATTAATAATTTACTTATTTTTTATTTTTGTTTTTATATCATCTTTTTTCTTTTAAGGATAATAATAAATTAATGTATAATAAACTAATATCTCTTCCAGTCATTTTATTTTTATCTTTAAAATAAGTGAAGTTATGCTGAAACGGGCCAAGATGAACTTGGAACTCTGAGCATCTTTTCAGACACACCAAGGAGCTGTGGTGGCACAGTGGTTAGAATGCAGTATTGCTGGCTAACTCTGCCCACTGAGTTCAATCCTGACTGACTCAAAGTTGACTCGGCCTTCCATCCTTCTGAGAGTGGTAAAATAAGGACCCAGACTGTTGGGGACAATATGCTGACCTCTGTAGAGCACGGGTGTCAAACTCACAGTATCACATTGCCATCATGTGATGCATTATAACATTTTCCCCTTCACGGAGCTAAGGTGGTCATGGCCTGCACATGCCACATCCTGTCCATGTTTGACATCCCTGATGTAGAGAATGCTGTAAAGCACTATGGAGCGGTATATAAGTCTAAGTGCTATTGTTGTTGCTATTGCTATTTGACTCTGGTTCTCTCCAAATCTATTCTGACTCTAGATTCACTCTATTAAAAAGGATGTGCAGAGCATGATGTCAGAAAGGGAATTTATCACTGAATCAATTTGGCTAGGATTACAAGACAATTCGAAACAATTTGTGTTATATCATCATGGTTAACAGAACCAGGTTTATATTATCAGAATACATCACACTATTCAGCTCTAATTATTGATATTTATAAATGTCTTGAAGATATTTCTCTTTGATTTTCATCTTTCAGTATGCAAACCTGAGAATGCTATTTGCATTTTTATCTATGCCATCATTTGTTTTCTCTTTCCAGAAGATTGAAATTTTAGAATGGCTACCTGAACCTGTTTTTAACTTCATCCATGTCCACATTCAGGTATAGACATTCAAAGAACACACAAGTGTATGAATGGGAAATAAAGTGGCATGATGACTTGTTCATCTGAAACCATATACATTTTAACAGATCTTATACATGTATACCATATGTTGACCAATCTATGGTCTTTGCATCACTGGGAAATCTGCAAAAGGCGGGTCCCCAAATGCACACAAATGTTCATGCTTCCCCCCCCCCCCCATGTTTTCAATATGTGAAAGCTGGTGCAGCAGAAACCGCCACATTCTGGCCCAATCTGTCTTGACTGAAAATGTGCATAAGCAATGAGGATTTCAGCAAAGGTCTATCTATGTTTCCTCTGATTTTCTAGTTGAGAGGTGAGTGTGAATGTTGATATGGTTGGAGTGTCATATGCACTTGCAAGAGAGTTTGGAAACATCTTGAGGCTTGCAAAAATAAACTTTAGGGTACCCCAAAATAGCCGAAAGAGGCTAGCATGTACCTAGTGGCTGTGAAAAAAGTATTGAATGGCGAATATGGCTAGCCAGATGGATTGAGAAATGAAACGGGGACACAAAATAAGGGGTAGATGGATGGACAGATGGATGGATGGACAAATAGATCAGTAAATAAAAACCATTTCACGCTGCTGCAGTGTTTTGTTGGAATCCACATTTGTAACATTCAGAAATATATGTAATTTTGTCTTTCGGTCTTTGTGTCTCTTATTTTCACATCTTCTGCTTCAATTCTTTTACTTGTTAAAAATTATACACTTTGTACTTCAGTCATGCTATATTTCTCTCCACTGATTTCCTCCATTGTTTGTAAGTTTAAATGTCTTTAACCTTTAAGTCTTCTCATGGTTTTGTCTTTTTTTATCTGCCTTCATTATATTTTCCATTTTCCTCTTTGATCTTTCTGCTCAAGTATTAATCTTACTAAACCTCTGCTCCCTTGTGCTAATTCTTCTCTGTGTGCCTTCTCTCTTGTGTGTAAAACACACACACACACACAAAGTCCTTTCCTCTATCTCAATATTTGGCCAGCTTTTTCTTTCAATATGTCTCTTTTTTATCCCATTGTGTTGATTCATTTCTGGTTATATTATTATTGCATAAGTTTCTCTTCTACAAGAAGGCAAGGTTCTTACTTCCTTCTCAGTATATCTCCCATTTAATGTAGATTTTAAAATAGTAGACAATCATTTGTCCAGTTATATTAATTTACAATGCCCTAGCGTATCTTAGGCTTACAGTATGTATATGACATGATGTGGATTTCTTAAAGGCAATAAATTATAATATGTTAATGTGCCACTTTAAAAAGGCTTGCAAATGCAGAGTGGCACCAACCATGCTACCAATATCCTTTCCATAGAAATGTTATAAGGTATTTTGAAAGTTGTGCCACAGTTGGAAAACTACATTGTAGATTTTCACCAAAAGGATGCCAAAGGATGAAAAAAGAATCATTTAGCATGATTTAACCTAGTGGGATGCAGAGCCCTTTGAAGTGAGTTATACTGATAACTGTAAATACATGTGTGGTTTTTAGAGATAGACATGACATGATGGTTAATTAGGCAGCCAAAGAAATCACAGCCTTTGTACTGCTCTTACTGTATTTCTCCTTGGGAATTTTCTTATAATATAAAACAGCCACTAGATAAGGCAAAGGGAGAGTGAGGCTTCAGCAATGTGGCTGATTCTTCCATCCATGATTGATCACTTCTTAAACCTCCCAACAGCAATTCAAGCACACAGTTTCCTGTCTACCACAATAGGCAAAGGAATCTGATATAAAAGAATAGATACAACTTCTTTCTTTCCCACATTTGAAGCAACAAATACGTTGGTTTGTCTTCCGTTGCTGTTACAGGCATCCTCCCTAGAGCAACATTGGGAAAACCAATGCCCTATGTGATGTGCTCTTAATGACAGCATTGTCTACGATGATATCACTGATCATTTGTTATCCACTGCACAAATGTCACTCTTTTATTGCAGCATTGGATAGAATGCCAGTAAGTGTGACAAATGCTCTTTTCTTCTCCACTGGATTCTCTGACTTTGTCCCTAAGATAAAAATAGGATACAAATGTTTTAAGTGTTGTCTACTGTCCATGGACTATGAATTGCTTTTATGGATTTTCTAAACATATGGAGTAGTTCTTGATCAGATGCTTTGTACATGCTTGTAGGGATCGGCTTGGTTTCTTGTTTTCATTTTAAAAATTCTAATGGTTGTGATTAAGTCTATAAAATGTATTATTTTAATGGTATTGCAGCTGGGCAGTCCTAAAGGTTAAACTTTCTTCTCCTTTCCTGACAGAGAGTAGTGGGGACATATGAAAAGCTGAAAAGTGAAATCCATTCTGTCAATAGAGTTTACTGGATAAAATCTTAATGGATCGCAAGAGTTAGAGCAGGATTAATCAGAGATTGCAATCTGCTGGGGATCACAACATTTATAAGTCTCTGCGAACTGCAGAGAGAATAAACTTGGTTCCAGTTACCTGTAGTCAAAACATAGCACTGACAGTTAAGGTGTGCATCTTACACATCCGTAGAAATATCATTTCCCACAATCCTAACAACAAAGCTGCTTTGGACAATTCTTTAAACAAATATAAACATGCATAATTTCATTTGTTCTAATTATTATGTTAAAAATTAAATAGATTAATTATATTGCCTGAGAAAGCTTTTAAGCATGCTTATTCTTGTGGTGCTTGACAGCTTGGTATTTCTTCAGTTGACAGATGGAACTATCTAATATATTACTCTCACTTAGGTTAGCCAAGTAAATTGGTTAATAATAAGCCTTATGAAAGATCACTTTAAAATCATCAAAAGCTGTTTTAATACATTAAATGTTATAAGAATTAAACATCACAATATACAGAGAGCCACTGAAGTATGCTTAGTCTGATAACATATTCTGAACATCTATCATAAATGCTACAGTTTTCATGGTGCTTCTGGATAGTAAATAAGAAATGATCCTTATTATTTTGTACTTAATCATGTCTCAGTTTATAATTCATTTGCAATCAAATAATCATACTTGTCTAATTTATGCTATTTTCAGTGTTAATTATTTTAATAATTTCAATCAGAAAACTTTTTTCATGTTTATTACTATCTAATGATACTGTTTTAGGATTTGCTGGTTTCTTCTAATAATAAAGATGCTAAACTTTGCATCAGATTAAATCTACACAAACTCCTATTACTCTATTACCATGATGGCGAACCTATGTCACGTGTGCCACAGGTGGCATGTGGAGCCATATTTGAGGGCATGGGAGGTGTTGCCCTATGTCAGCTCCAGCATGCATGTGTGCACTGGCCAGCTGATTTTCACCCTTCCAGAGGGCGGGGGAAGCCATTTTCACCCTCCCCGTGCTTCAGGAAAGCCTCCTAAAGCCTTGGGAGGGTGAAAAATGGACCCAACAGGCCAACCATAAGTTCAGAAACAAACTTCTGGTTGGTCCGTTGGGCCGCTTTTCGCCCTCCAAAGGCTTCAGGAGGCTTTCCTAAAGCCTGGGGAGGGCGAATAACGGGCCAACCAGAGTGAGGCCTGCACGCATGCGTGGGAGGGCAGCGCCGGGGTGGTTTTGCGCACATGCTCAGGGGGAGGGCATTGCATTACGGGTGTGGGCACGTGTGTGCGCTCCCCCCAAGCTCCCCACGCTTTTAACACACTATGGCAAAAAGCTTAGCCATCACTGCTCCATTAGGTTCTACCTTATTTTCAATCCATAGAAATAAATGGATATTTTACCTATGCTACGCAGTATAGACCTGAAAATTATTTATACACAGTGAACTTCCAAGTGATAATCTGTCAACCATGGAATCATATACAGTATTAGGTATGCATACACTACACACACATTCATACATTGTCATCTCTACTTGATGACTTAAACTTAAACTTGAAAGTCTTTTCATGTATGAAAAAAAAACTATAATACCATTTTTTTTTTAGGTTTGTGCTATGGGAGAAGGTAAAAAAACACAAAAAGGAAACTGTGGCATATGTCATCTTGCTTTTTTTATGTCCTCACTCCTCAACCCCTTGACACTGTCTGCTGGGAAGAAGGAGCATAAATAGAGTCTTCACAACATAGATCTACTGCAGTTCAAAGTCTTAATTTGTACAATTTTGTAGTTTCACATAATTGTTTAAGGAAATTGCTTACAGAAATTAATGTAGTTATAATACTGTGATCTTTTAATACTCCAAGATATTTACATAATTTATATATTTCTACCCATAAAAACCATACATTGTGTGAATCAATTTCCACAGTAAGAAGCAAGATACAAATAAATATATATGGTTTTAAGGATCACAAGCCATCCTGCTTAAAAGTGAAGGTCAAGTCATCCTTTCCATAATGCTAATGAACTGACCATATCACCATCTATTAATTCTGACTATAACTTGGACACATAAGGTGAAACTTTTCGGGTGAAGTGAAAACCTTGTAGCAGGTTTCCTTGATGATAAAAAGGTTGAGACTTTCAACACTATAATTACAGGTACAGAATTACATAAAATAGTATTGCAAACAAGATCTAAACCCATCCTTAAAACATCTCAGCTTTTCCTGCATTGGCTATATTTCAGTGAAGTAAATTGGAGGGTTTCATAAATAGATGATATTAGACACTGAATAGCAGAACAAGCAGCTTCAAAAGAATTCAAAATAACGGTAAGTGATTGGATATTTGGCTGCCTGACTGATGACATGTGTTTATGGAGGCTGAACAGCAGAGAGGAATTGTCACTATTTCTCTATTTTTGCAATGCCACTGTTTGTAATTCTATACATGCAAGTGTAATGTTGGAAAGAAAACTCGTCTCAAAAAAATGAATGTTTAGGTAAGAAATTCCTGTGTTTTAAGTAGCTGCATGAAAGTTAAAACAAGGCAGAAAAATAAAAGGCAATACTTGGATTCACATGCAGTGTTATCACCCACTGTTTTAAGGATTGCTATAGTTAAATTTTCTGCCACTGTTTATCACATAACTTCCAAAATAAGTATATATAACACTGACATTTATTACATTAAGAAATCAGTCAAGTGGATTGTTTAGTTTTGGTAATATAATTTGACATCTAAACATAAGCTGAGAAGGATCTCACACAAACACTTTGATAATATGATTCATTGTCAAATGTTTGTTTTGCCTCTCTGGAACTCATTAATTAATTCTTTTTAATATAACTTGGATTTACTGATTTGGAAGAAGAGAATTCTTCTTATTGATGTTGTTAAAATATCCAGGTGGTTTGAATTCCACCAACGAGGTGCTCTAATCTGATGCATTTGTGTAGCCCTAATCAAATCTTCGCTAACAGATGTGGAGCACCCAGCCCTGGAACAAATGTTTGTGTCTATATGATAATTAAATTATATCACTAAAGAGGAAAAATGAACAGCAACAGCTATAGTTCTTTTAAAACCCATGCTGTCATTGTTAAACCTGAGTCTTTTTTCTTAAACATATTATTTTTTATGAAATAAATATATTTATTTTCCAGTTATTTATAACAGATTTTTAAAATAAATAAACTACTTCAAAAAAATATACCTGTCATTTAATGGATGACTGATTAAATTGAGATAAACAGATTTTTTAAATGTAGCAAGATAGTGATTTAAATGCCATTAATAGCTGGTAAATTGATGGGGATATGGAGCTAGTAGGTGTTTACATCGATAAATAAAATGTATGTTCTCATTTTTAGAGGAATAACAATAACCCCAACAAACCCAAATCCATCACCATTATAAAATTGGGGGTGTTTTTGCTTCATAGTGGTTCGTGTAGCCTTCCATATCCCCATCAGTTTACCAGCTATTAATGACATTTAAATCACTGTCTTGCTACATTTTAAAAATCTGTTTATCTCAATTTAATCAGTCATCCATTAAATGACATGTATACTTTTTTGAAGTAGTTTGTTTATTTTAAAAATCAAGAAGCGTTAAAGATCATTTTGGGAATGTCATATTTATTATTCCAAAATCCAGGAATTTCAGAAACATGAGACCCAGAAATATTTCAGGAGAAAATGTTGTTGGCAACATGGAAGTGTAAATTACAGAAGAAACTTTATGTGTTAGATTTCTGTTACACCTTTTTTATTTTGGGAGGAAAAGTTTTATTTGCACAATTCTATAACCGGATGATAATCTTCATGACTACAGTTTTTTTTTAAATGCCACTTCATCTTCATCCATGGCTCAGTCGATAAGACCCTGCATTAGACAGAGCAGCATATACTGAAACTCAAACATTTGCTGATTGTTTGTGAATGTACAGTAAATGCCTATTAATTGAATCAACTTGTTTTTGGTTGAGGGCTTTGCTTGGTATTTGAATGGGAATTCCAGGGACATACTCCAAAAAATAATTGATATGATCATGGGGAAAAACTGGTAGGTCATAGGTCCATGTGATCCTGGGGGGGGGGGAAGGTAAATCTGATTTGAAATCCTTTACCTTCAATTGATTTAAGATTAAGTTAACTCTCCAGCTATCTATTGAACAGAATTGTTTTATTTTGTTGGTTTTTTGTTTCATCTGAAACTAAGCTTTGCTTAGTAGTAACACGCCTGAAGTTCACTCAGATCTAAGTCATAAATTTCTGCTAGGACAGAAATGTGATTTCAAAAGGAGCAAAACAATCAGGCACATTAACTCCACTCAACTAACAGTTTGAACAAAGGAAATGGTTACACATTTCAAAAGCACTTACGAGATCAATAAAGGAGAATATTTGTAGCTCAGGGTTTAAATGAGGAGTCCTTGTTGCTCTCTGATTATTTTCTTGCAGACGGTTACTTAGTTTGGGATAACGAAATGTCTGCAAGAAAACAACCCAGCTCGGAGAGCAATAAGGACCCTTCACTTATGAGACCACAATAGCCTGCCTCCATCTACGACCCCATCAGACGTGTTTACCGCAACTTCTATCATCATGACCATGTCCAGCATGACGATGTCAACTAGGAATGGGGGCAGCTGTAGTCTAACACATTTTGAGGGAACACCAGGTTGAGGAAGGCCACTATTTAATATGTTGAACAAAGGACCAATAGCTTGTCAAGATGCAGCTGCAGTTCAGCTGCCATTTAGTTATGTTTTTGCTCCAAACACAGGAGTGGGGGTCTCTCTTTGTGCACTTTGCTCGATGCTCCTGACCTTGCTGGAGGCTAAGCGATCCCCCCCAGCTGCATGTGTAGAGGAGCCACTGGTGTCCTGTCTTGATTCCCCTTGGGAGGCAATTCCTTTTAACAGATTGGGCATTCTTGCAGGTGGGGAAGCTTTGTTTGTGTGCTTTACTATATTTATTTATCTGTCTGAATAAACAAGCCCAAGTCCTTCATACTCATATTCTGATTTCACAGTCTAGGAATACAAAGCATTCAGCAACTTGCTTGTTTCCAGCCATCAGATGTAACTAATATTTATCTTTTTTTTTTTAAAGCTGAATTATTATTATTTTTTCAAGCAATGGGAAAGTAGTTTTAACCTCACCTCCAAGGAGGAGAAAAGGAAACAATATAGGAATACACACAAAAACACACAGTCACCTTAAGAAGTATACACTTCTTAGGTATTAAAAAAAATTAGCCTTACTGATTTATCTGTGTGATATAATCACGTCATTTGTATTTATGTAATTTTATTTAAGAATGGATGGAGAAAAAGGAGTCCAAAATATAAACTAGAATATGCAGTCTAAAATTCTAAATAATTCTCCAAACAATTCTCCAGTTGCATTAAAATGCTTGCTTAGACATAGAAATCAGTATATTATAGATGCAACAAAGTGGCTGCTATTCTAACCTTTTAAATCTGCAGAAATGAGAAGGATCTGTTTTAAAAGAATTATTTGTTGAACACATAAAGGAACAATAATTTGAGCTTATATAAATGTACATTTTCTGATAACCTTACCTGGCTGAATAATTTTTAACATATATTTTTCTGTGTTAAAATTAAACTGTCAAAACTTCCATCTTTAGGTATTGACCCAACTGATATTTGACCTTAGTGAGGTAGCTTATCCTATTGGTTCATTTCAGACATCCTATACTGGGGTACACTTTGATAATGGAAGAAATAGTTGTAAACTAAGCTGAATAGGTAAAGAGACATCAGCAATTAAAATTGTAAGCTGTCCTCCAAAGGTGAATTACAAATGGCTGTTGGAGCCTGATGTTGGACTATTAATTTTATAATTCTCTGAAAGACCATAATTTAGCTAAAATAAAGGAGGGGTGGATGCACTGCAAATTTTAGGAACAAAAGTAGTCCCTAAAAACTCCAAAACTGGAAAAGTAAAGAAGCAATGTTTTTAGATATATAGTTTCATGGAATTTAATAAAGGTTCTCTGACTTTTAACAGGTAAAAGTATATTTTTTCTCTCAAGGGATGCCTTTATTGGCATCATTTCATTAACTTTACTTTGATACAGTCCCTGTACAAACCCTCCCACATTTTAAAAATGGCCTTACTTTTGCTAAAATAAACTATTTCACGATGCAAGGAATGTTTCTTCAGTCCACCACCTCTTTTCCTGTAAATACCGTCTCCAAAAAAAAAAAAACCCCTCCAATTCTCTTTAAAGTGGAAACAGCCTTGAGTTTGTAAATATATTGCAGTTGAAAAAGAGTTAAAAATACAGTCAAAGGGATTTACTTTCCTCATTTCTTCCTGTGTATCGTGACCTTTGCTTTTTTCAACTTCCTCAATTTGGTCTTAGTAAATTGTCCTAGAATGGCATAACACCTGCTTTGGGTACTTGAGAAATTGACTTTTCCTGCAAATTACCCTGATCAGTGACCTTGTCTGGCTACTAAAGGGGTTTGGAGGAGCAGGGCAGCTTTATGTGTGGCCATCTCCCACTCTCCCCTGGCTATTTAGTCCTTTGAAGTTTAGTTATCTCTCTCGTGTATAATTCTAACTGTGGAAAAAATGCCAAAAGGCAAATGTTATCTAACAACTGAAAAATACCAATCATGGGACATATTGGAGACATCTCAAAAAGTCTGTTGAAAGAGTGACTCTTCCCGTTGTTATATTTTAAGACATAATTACCTAGTATTTAGAACAGTTAAATAAATGTTTAATGCGTAGATATGCATTGAATATAAAACTCAGATATTTATTAGATCCAGGCAGTAAACATATTTTTGTTGTAAGTGTTTTGATTAAAAAAAAAATTATGTTCTTCAATAATTTTGTGGTGCTTTAATCACAAAAGTTTTACCTTGGAGAATCAGAAAGAAAAATGAGATATTCTATAATTTTATGTTTAAAAAAAAATCAGGGAACTCTTAATGGGTTGTTATTTCCATTTAACAGGTGTTAATCCTCAATGGTTGTCCCAAAGGGAAGCTTTCTGAATGGACAGCAATTCCTGGGATTCTCAAGGTCTCACAAATTGGTTCATGTGAAAGAAAGTTCTGAAGTCACTTTAAGGTCAGATGACATGAGAACCTTTCAAATATCAAAGGAAATCCTATTGTAAATGTAAACATAGATGAACCATTAGACCCTGCCCTGAGCTTGTCAAGATTCAGTAGCAGATTTTATTCAAAGAAGGATAAATAATTTAGAAGTTACAATACAAAAAGATATCTGATCCCATTTTACATCCATAATCTCAATCTTATCCAGCATATAATAATTTGGGGAAATTGATTTTATTCAAGATTTGGTCTGTTAGTCTAATTACGATACATTTAAATTTTCACCCTTCTAATTATAATGTAAAGTACATGCTATCATAAAAGTACTAACTTCATATGATCAAGAGGTAGCGTGATAGGTCAGTGGTTAAAGACACTGAGCTATTTAATTGGAAAGCTGACTGCCTGAGTTTGAAATCCAAGCGCCATTATTTACCCCAGATCCTAGCAGACTGAAAGCATGAAGATGTGAACAGATGTGAATAGATAAATAGGTACCACTTCAGTGGGACGGTAACACATTGTGTGCACTTTGGCATATAGTCATGCTGGCCACATGACCATGAAAGGATCTTCTGACAACGACTCCCTCAGCTAAACAGATGAACACTGCCCCCCTACAGTCAAAAATGATTGGACAAGAGAAACCTTTACTTTTTAAATATATGATAATAGTGATAATATTGGGATAAAACTAATTGTTTTTTTAAACTCAATTGACAAACGATCAAAGCATTAAAAATGTGTAGAAGAGAGAATAGTGTTTAGGGACCCTAAATTGCTAAATTCCCTTGACAGGAGACAACATTCTAGCATAGGAGGAGCAAATTACCCCTCCTATTTTCTTCCCAAATACTATTGTTTTCTGAAATAAGGAAGCCATGATCAGATATGAGCTAGAGCAGCATTTCTCAATGTTGGCAAATTTAAGATGGATAGACTTCAACTCTCAGAATTCCTCAGACAAGGGAAACTGGCTCAGTTATTCTGGGAATTGAAGTCACCCATCTCAAACTTGGCCACGTTGGGAAAAACTGATCATGAAGGTTCTCAAAGGGATTCTCTGTTTGAGCTACAGCAGAAGGGATGAATGGTGCAAAGGGAATATTTCCTGAAGAGAAATTAAATCAATCTCCTCTCTCTCTCTCCCTCCCTCTCTTATGATAAAGAATCATAACCAAGAATAAAAGGGTACTACAAAAGTATGAAGAAATTTAGAAACTTCACTAAACATGCACACAGATCAAGTGATCATGATATTATATTCTCTATTTTACACTTGGATCATCATACAATGCTTTGAAACCTTTTATTAATATTACATTGATAATAATAAATATAATAATTATATTTATGTTCTGGCTTTAATGATTTATGAGTGCCTACACCATCCGGTTTTCTCAAGCAGGGAAAGAAACATTTTTTTTTGCAAAGGTAATGAATAACGGGACTGTAGAATAATAGAACAGATTTAAAAGAAATGCTTTCAACCTAATCAGACCCTGATGCTCTAATCAGACATTGTCCATCTGATGTTCATTGAAACAGCCTGCCTTTTATCAGGTATCTGCCCAAACACTAAGTTTAATGATTTTCTTTTTAGATTCATACAAAGTCCTGAAAAAGATAAGCTTTTTAGTTAAGTAATAGTACAGATATGTTGTATTCAAGCTTACACGAGATTTTAAACAATTTTTCCAAAGTTCTGATGAACTATTGGCTTGGCACCCAGGTAGCCAGTAAGGAGTCTTTAGAATTAGAAGACAATAGAATGAAACCAGAAGGAAATGCCAATAAGAATTTTAATGAATCACTATTAAGAGAGTCAACAGTGAAAATTACACCAATCCATGTTCTTTCAACATTCCAGGAACTCAAAGAACATCAGACAATGAACCTCTTGAAGCCAAGAGTTGCATAGAATCCTTCTAGGACTTTTGTCTAACACTGAGGTTCAAACTGCTTGGAACTTTTACCACCTTGTTATTTTTATTTATTCAATTTGTATAGCCACCCATCAAAAATCAGTCTGGGCAGTGAACAATCATACATTATTTTTTTCTTAAAAGAATAGGAATATAAGCAATGATTTGATAGCACACCTAATCAGGGACTCGATAGTCCCGAAGGTGCTTTTTCAAGAGGCAACTGCACTTTTTGGTTTTTATTTGGAGACATTTTGCTTTTCATCCAAGAAGCTTCTTCAGTTCTTAGATAAGAAGTGAAATCTCTTCAAAGAAAAACCAGAAAGTTCAGTTGCCTCTTGAAAAAACACCTTTGGGACAACCATGATTTACCTGCATGACTGAGAATCTCCATAGACATTTAGGGACTTAACAGTGGAATCTCTGCCAAGAATGTTTTTTAGGAAAGGCAGGCTCTGTAATGGATAATACCTGAGATTAGTATAACGATGTGTTTGGTCAATACCTTGGGAAATGAACTTTTCCTGATGAGAACTTTGGTTTTATGCGAAGGGTGTTATTTTATGCTCAGCATTTTCAAATGATTTATATCAGCTAGAAAAGAGTGAAAAAATATTTTTTCCATTTCTAAGAGCTGTCAGGTGAGGTACAAAATACCTTGGCATAGTCCTTATTCACTCGGCTTTTACTCCTGCAGTATTCTCATAATTTCTATAATGCTAGTCTGAATGGAAATAATGCATTGGTCTAATGCAGACTCACATTGCTGTATACAATGTATAATTTGATTGAAGCTTTCATGCCGTTGCTATAAAAATTAACACCCAATGTCATATTTTATTGTACATTCAATCAATTAAAGCACACATCACATCTTGAATCTGTTAACTTTCAGATGAGTGCCATTAGACCAAAAATATGCTTTAAGTAGTGTTTACACATTTATTTACAGAAGACAATTATTTAAACAAAGGACCATTCCCAGCTAATTGATATGAAGATATGAGAAAAGATGCAATTAATCATCATTATTGTATGCAGCTTTTTTTATTATTCATTTGTGGCACGCAGCTGTGGGAATAACAGAGAATGACACCACTTCAGGCTGCTGTTAACAGAAGCGCTGACTCCTTTTAAAATGGAAAATATTAGCCAAAACACACCAGCGTTGCATGATTTTAACTGTTTGCTTGACAAATCTTTAGGATAAGCTGGAAATAAAAGGCTGATAAGAATGTGTTTGGAAGGGAAACAACACAAGTCGGTAAACGCCATGATGCCATAATGATGCAAATTATGTAATTTGCTTATGTTATATGGCAACATCAATGATGTATCTTAATGAACATGCACATACAGTTCCATGCACTCACACAAAGACACCAATGGGAAGCAGAATGTTGGTCTTGGGTCAGAAGAAGTTGTAAGTAAATTGGGATCTTTCCATGCAATTAGGAACTGGTTTTTTTTTCTTGATTCACCAATAGGTTCCTAGTCAGATCCTTACTATTAGACCTTTTGGTTCATTATGCAGTCAAACAGATGTTCAGACTGAATTTGGCCTTTTTATCCAGCTATCATTGTTTCCAAGGACCTGGACCTGAAGATATTTATGTTAGAAATATTGTCTCAGGATGTAAGGTGTTCCGAGCAAAGACGCCTTTTGCAATTCAAGATATTTTATTTCTTAATATTAATTTCAATTGCAACATGTAACATTTCTTTCTTACTGAGAATCTTTCATAAGTGGAAGAAAAAGCCTTCACTGTGGGGAGGAACTTCCTTTTCTTTTTTAAATGAAGAACTGATCCTGATATTATCACTTTTCTCCCCCCATAATGTTAACCCTTGACTATGTTCCTAGTCTAAATCCTGAGATAGAACTACGTACTACACATATTTTGTGTTCTTGGCCAGCAATACACATATTCGAGAGGAAAGGAAGGGAGGTTCATGCATGGAAAACATTAAAAGTGGGGAGGCTACTTTCACAATGAATATGGGATATTGAATGATGGAATATGCTGAAAGGTCCACCCGTGGTTCATTTAAAAGAAAGGAATCCATCCTGTTTTGAACATCCATGATGTGGTTGTTTTTCTTCTGGTAGAACATTCCATTTCCATCCTGAGAGACCTACAGTCCCTTTTCCTTTCCTTTCCTGTCATTGCAAAACTGATCAAGAAAAGGGGAGAAAAAAGGAGGAGGAGGAGGAGAAATATACAATCCATGGTTGATTTTCTTATATCTGACCTGGTCAAAATAACCCCACTGAAATCAATAGGGAAAAAAAAATCTATATGAATAATTTAAGACTAATTCAAAGACTACGTTCTGATACCAGCAAGAATTTTTATAAAAGATAATGGTAATATATCCAAATAAAAACAATTTATTGTTTGTTTCCGTGCTTTGGTTTCAACATATGAAATAAGACAGATTTCCTGTAAGATATTTTGTAAGTCGTAAAATTACGACTTTTCAGAATTCATCTTGCAACATAGCCTTATGTCAAAGTCATAACATGCCAGTTCTTCCCTTTTCCATACTGATGTTTATTTCACTAAACTAAAATCTTCTTGCCTTCAATATGCACTCTAAATTGCTGTCCCAGGGCCATGAAAGCCTCAAGGCTTAAGAGTTTTGGGACAGCATCATGTCAAAATGCAGGTATATCTCCAGGCAAGACAGCCTTGATAACAAAAACATTCATACAGTGTGGGCTTCCATTATTCATCTACTACATAGATAGCTACAGACTGAGAAGTTTACATGACATGTTTCTTTTTTTTCCCCTGTTCAAATATTGCCTTGTGAAATATTCCTCATTATCATTTTTAATGTGTCACAGAAGACAGTTCTCCATTTAAATTGCCTGTTAGACTGATTAATAACTTATTTTTATTTTATTTTTTTCCCTACATTGCCTGTGAGGCAAATTTTTAATCAATGCTCTTTGACAAGAAGTAACACATTTCATGAAAAAGTTTATGCCTCCAGATCAGAGAAGTAAGTTTAGGTTTAATATACCCAAAGGCAGCAGCATTTTAACAAAGTTAAAAGAAATATATTTATGTTTTGTTTACCTCAGTGCTTTATCTGAAAAACTATCCTGCTTTTCTATGTGCATCACTCCAATCACTGATGAAATTCAGTAGTGCATATGAATCAGGTTAAAAAGAAAAATAACAGTACTACAGTGAAAAAAAGTGAAAACCCATATGCATATATACAGAGACATCAATTGCATTCAGAAAATCCTCCAATGTGGATCAAGAGCAAAGCATCCTGACCTTTGAGGTCTGTTGATCCATCAACTCCAGTCATCATGACAAATGATGAGGAAAAGTGGTGACTATCATTGAGTAACAGTTAAATGACCAGGACTGAAAAACTATCAAAAGTGGTTTCATTATCTATTTATTCAGGTAATCTTTATTACATAACATTTGACATTCTTCTTTCTCAAATTACTTTTTTAATCCTTTTCCTGAGAATTAGAGGTCATGAAGCTTCAGTTAAACTTTTCTCTAACTATTTGTAAAAAAAAAGAACATTCTGTGTGTACTAAAGCAGAAGTGAAATAATAGTGACATAAATCAAACTACAGCATTTTGAACAACTCAGACTTGTCTTAATCCAAATTAAAGATCCTAAAGTACCTAAAGAACAGAATAGAATAGAAGAGTTGGAAGGGACCTTGGAGGTCTTCTAGTCCAACCCCCTGCTTAGGCAGGAAACCCATATAACGTTTCAGACAAATCGTTATCCAATCTCTTCTTAAAAATTCCCAGCCTTGAGCTTTTACAATTTCTGGAGGCAAGTTGTTCCACTGATTAACTGTTCTAACTGTCAGGAAATTTCTCCTTAGTTCTTAGCTTCTCTCCCACTGTTGTTGAAGAGAATGCTCAACAACTTGGGAGTGTTTTTCTACCTGTTTGCCTAACTAGTGAGGTTCTTGAGCAGTCAAAATAAAATGTCTGGCAAACATCCCAAGACTGCAGCTTCATGTGGGAACAGTTAAGCCAGTAGAACATGCAGACAATGAAAATAAACAATACTGACTATCATTAATGTAATAATGTATGACAAAGGAACAATTAAGTATTTTTCAACTTAAGAGTCAGAATATCAATTAGGAGTTTATTCACAGATTTTCTGAGGGTAGCAAGG
The DNA here is from genome assembly GCA_032467955.1 of Pseudoxenodon macrops. Classification (NCBI taxonomy): domain Eukaryota; kingdom Metazoa; phylum Chordata; class Lepidosauria; order Squamata; family Pseudoxenodontidae; genus Pseudoxenodon; species Pseudoxenodon macrops. The sequence continues at coordinate 28,615 of JANHFT010006154.1, read as the reverse complement.
TGGTATCAATAGTAGTGATTTAATCTCATTTTTGAGTTTGTATTTCTCCCTAACACCTAAAAGTGCATACAGCTAGTAGCAGACCGAAAAGTGGGAAAGAGAAAATGAAAATGCAGGACTGCAGAAAACATAACATATAACAATACTAGGCAATAACACCTTCAGCAGTAAGAAATTTTTAACTTTCAGCTGCTGGTTTGGTGTGTGTGTATATGTGTGTACCTGCTTCCTTATGGCTCTGTCATGCTGATGTTTTCTCCAAATCTGTAAGTTAAGACTTCTAAGAATGCTGTAGGACAAATCAGAAGCAGAAAAGTGAGTTAGAGATAAAGTCAGAAACATGCAGAGACACATTTAGGAAACAGCAAACCTGGCCTAAAAGAAGAGGGAATATTATTTTTGCCGTTGTATTCTATCACAATACAAAAAGTGCGTATCAAGAGGTAGCAAGAGAATTGATTCTCTCCTTTGTGTATTGATCAAACACATGTTTTGTCTTATTATAGAATGTAAGCGTAATTAGGTTTCACCGAAAGGAAAAGTGAGGAAAATCCTTCCTCAAAGGATAAAGAAGCTTTTGAAATGGGCTGAACAGAAATGGTTGTTAATCCCCATCTAGTGGCTGCATAGAGAACTGCATAGAATTGTTAGCAAAGGAATCATTTATTTTTTATTAATGCTTCTAATATGACAATAATACAGATTTTGTAGGCTAGTTGCATGCAAGGAGACTTCAGAGCACAGACAAAATCATGTCTCTGGACTGACAAATTAGCTATTTAAAAATAAGGGTGGTCCAACCCCAAAGTATTTCTCTAGCATGTATTGAGCTGTTATGTGGATGTTGTGTTGCTTGGATTTCCATCCATGCAAGAAAAACCTTAAACTTTGTTCCCGCAGACAAAGTCAGAGGAACTGAAGACTTTCATATTAAATGCACAATAGACTGGCTATGATTTAGCCTATGTCCATATAATACAACCAACCGTATTTTCCATTTTTGTAATCTGAAACTTTAAATTCTTGGAAGCTTGTGTTAGGGTAATTTTGCAATAATCTGACCGCTTAACCCAAGTGTCCCTATCCATGCCCAATTTGTCTAATGCCACATTCCCTTCCAGATTAAGTGGCATTTAATAGGTTGGCAGCCATTATGATTAATTCATTGGCTAATGGGGCTAAACTACAACAAGGAGCCTGAGTGTCTGCAACAGTGGTGGGAAGCAGAAAGGGGAGGGGAAAACGTAGTTTGTTTTCCAAACAGAAACAGCTCTTGCAGGAAACTAATTAAAACTGTATAGCAAATACAGAAAGGCCCCATTCATTATAGTGATATAAAAGGCCTCAGCCTAAAACAAAGCAACACTCAGAGGATCCAATCCATTAAACTGATGACTTCAGAGGAGTTGGCTTCAGGACCTCAGAGATCATTTGCAGGGTTTTAGGGTGAGGTAACATCTATGCAGATATGTGGCCCTCGTATTCCTTTTGCAGTACTTAAATGAGAATAGCCTTCCAGTCAGGAAGAGCTGCTTAATTTTATAGAAGCTGCACATTGTCCTTTAATCTAGAGCAGGGGTGTCAAACTCAAGGTCTGCGGGCCGGATCCGGCCTGCAGGGTCCTTAGACCTGGCCCGTGGGGCCACCCTGGAAGTAGTGAAGGACTGGTCCGTGGTGCTTTTGCCAGCAAAAATGCAGCCCTCCCGAACTCCATTTTCACTGGAAGAGGGTTGCAGGAAGCCATCACAGCCGAAAACAGAGCTTGGGAGCCTGTTTTCATTGTACTCAAGCCACCACAGCCACACCCAACACAAGTGACATTGAGCTGGCCATGCCCACCCCAGCCACACCCACCCCAGCCCCCTGAGGTCAAACACAACTCTGATGCGGCCGGCAATGAAATTGAGTTTAACACCCCTGATCTAGGGGAACAATCCCTCTCAGGTAGGATCCAGATCACTACTAGCCAATGTAGCTACTATGAACATAGCTCAATTGAGAAAACATCAATCCTGTCATTCATGCTGAGCATCAGCACAATGAGCAGTATATACAATGAGTAGTTATTTATTTTGCTTCATGGGATAGGAAAAAGTTATTCAAATGAGAAAATTAGCATGGAAAAATGACTAACCACATCCCCTTGATCCAATCAATAGACTGTATGACCATAGGAATGTTAAGAGTTTTGATGATGGATCCAAATACAGTTTTATCTAATTTTCTTCTGGTCAAATTGAGAGAAATCAATACTCCAGCCGTCTTATCCTAGCTTTGAATTTGGAATTCTTTCTTCCTGTTGGCATTGTCTTTATAAATCCTGAACACAGAGGCAAGCCCAAAAAAGAATAGTTGAGTCAGTACAGTTGCATTGAGTTGAATGAATATAAGCTTTATACTGATATTTTGATACTTTTTGGAAACTAAATTAAGATGTTCTTGGAAAGAATGATAGAGTTAACATTTTAATTGGTTAGATTTGATGTATTATATAGCTGGTATTTAGTATGTCACCAATGCTGCTATTCTTAAGTAGTGTTATTATTATAGACTAGATAAGAGTTTCATGTGACACTGAATATAGTACAAGAATAAAGAAACAGGTCCTTCTGGAAAAGGCCAATGGATCACTTAATACAGCATTCTGCAGCATGCAGAGGGAAACCAAATGCTTTCTAGAAGTTTGTAAACATGGACCAGACCACAATAGCCTTCTTGTGACCTTACAACTGGTATTTGAGGTATGCTGCCTGTGATTTCAGAGGTAAGAAATATAAATCACCAAAATGTAATGATAACCCACAAATTCCTCTAGTCCTTTGAAAAGTTATCTCATTTGGCAGCTGTTACCACATCTGATGGCAGTAAACTCCTCAAAGGAATACACTGTTTAAAGAAATATTTCAATTTATCAGTTCTTAATCTTTCCAATTTAGTCTTATTGGGCATCACCCAAGTTTTAACATTGTGAAAATGGGAATAGAATATATCTCTATTCACACTTTCCATTTTGTGCATGATTTTAAACACCATTATTGTATTGTTATTTAGCCATTTTTGTTACAAACTATAATAGTTCAATATAGAATGTTTCTTCATAGGACGGTATTTCAGTTTGATTCTCCTTTTTTCCTCCCTTTTCCTGTCCCACAATCTCTCTTTTAAATTGTGAAGACTGTAATTGTGCAACCTCATTGTAGAATAGATTAATGAAAGGCAATTACTGTGATGGCTATTTTATTTTCCATTTGTGTTTTCACAATTTCATCTATAGGCTGCTATCCATGATGCCAAAATCACATTTCTGATTAATAACACTTATATCCAATAAATGCTTATGTAAAGTTTGCAAATTTAGCCAATTCCCTACTCATCATAATTCAAGACCATTCACAACTACATTTTAAAACAATAGTCCAATGCAAATCTGTAGAGGATTTTGTTTTTCATGGATTTCCCAATAGGAAAATATACACTTGCATTTATTCTTTAATTCCTGTTCTTTAACCTAAGCAAGAGATTACTGTACTTATCATTTATGTCTGCTGACTGTGGTCAGAAATCTTTAATAAAGTCCACCTGCTTTACTGCTACCTGCAAAGAATTAAGGAACTTAATAAAATTTATCCTTGAAAAAGCCAAGTTGGAATCTTCTTCAGGTTCAATTTTTCATATGTAATCATTCATTATACTTTGTACCATTATACTTAGAAAATCGGCTAATTGACCTACAAATGAAAGTTCTACATACAGGTAGTCCTCGACTTACAAACTGTTCATTTAATGACTGTTTGTAGTTACAATGGTACTGAAAAAAGTGAGTTTTGACCGTTTTTCACACTTACAGCCATTTCAGCATACCATGTTCATATGATTGAAATTCACGCCCTTGGCAACTGGTCCATATTTATGAAAGTTACAGTTTATTACCTTCTATGAACATCTGACAAGAAAAGTGAATGGAGAAGCCAGATTCACTTAACAACCATGTTACTAACTTAACAACTGCAATGATAACTGTGGCAAGAAAGGTCGTATTAATGGGGCAAAATTCATGTAAAACTCTCTCACTTAGCAATGGAAATAGTGATTGTAAGTCGAAGACTACCTGTATAGAAAACAAATGCCAGCTTTAAAGAAAAACTATGTACAGTATTGCTTGTGCTTCAGTGATTTTAATGGGTTTTAAGAAGAGGCCTACAGACAGTGTACCACTAAAATCAATGGAAAGCTGGAAGTTTAAAGACTAACACATGAATTATTGCATAAGCTTTCATGGGTCCTAGTTCACCTTATCAGTGATAACACTGTCTGCAGCAGATTCACTGCAGATGAGATACAGATTTGTTGATGGACTAACCCTGTAATAAGAAACAAGTGCCTGATAAATAACAATAGCACTTAGACTTATATACCGCTTCATAGTGCTTTACAGCACTCTCTAAGCAGTTTATAGAGTCAGCATATTGCCCCCATCAATCTGGGTCCTCATTTTACCAACCTTAGGAGGATGGAAGGCTGAGTCAACCTTGAGCCGGTCAGGATCAAACTCCTAGCTATCGGCAGAGTTTGCCTGCAATACTGCATTCTAACTGCATTCTAATGACGGTGCCACCAAGAAAGGGTTAGAATGCAATTAGGATCAGATTCTGATCCCAATAAACTATTAAAGATTTTGCAGATATTACTTTGGGGAAAAAACAATCTGTATTACTCTTTAGCCCAATAAACCCTGTTGTATTTATTATGATACAAATTGCAAGTAGCTATCTGAAACAAATATCACAGATTAAACCATCTTGAACTCAGCTTTTTTATATATTTCGGTACAGAATCCATCAGTTAATACATCACTGTCAATTAGTTAACTCATTACTTGAAATTCTAGAGCTTATGAAGTAACCTTTCAGCTTATGATCAAGTTGTTTGGTTTAATAACCAATCCATAAATAAAATGCCTTCTACTCTTTAGGTCTGCAAAAACTTGCTAATTGCCATCTCTGATATTTCTTAGTAAAAAAATCCTCTAGGTTAAATTCACAAAGAATTTCCATGAAAGCTTCATGCTTTGGAGACTATATTGTTATTTTATACATTGACTAGTTACGTGCTACTATAAATTGCCTCTTGATCATCATTATATATTTTTATGGTTAAATACTAAAAGGAAACGGAATAGTATTTCATATTCCAGACATTCACATTTAAAAAGGTCAAGAGGAAAAAATGATGCCAGACTTTAAATCAGATTTACTCTACCTCTGATTATAATAGAAAATGCTTTATGGTTCAGGGCAGAGGTGGGTTCCTACCAGTTCTATCCGGTTCTATAGAACTTAGTAACTCTGCGATGACTTCATGGAGCCGGTTCCATCAGTCTCTCCGTGTGCGCCGCCATCTTGGATTTTGCTTGCGAATGAGCAGCTCGTTTTTGCTTCTGCACACGTGCAGAAGATAGTTTTTGATTGCTGCACGCACACACACAGTGCAACCCTGAGCAAACTGGCAGCAAAAATATCCACAACCCACCCCTGGTTTAGGGTCATGAAAGGAAGTAGTAGCTCTGATATTTCTGTTAGTTAGGGGCATATGTTTGTTTAGACCTTATTATTTGATGTTCTTCAACACTTTTAATAAGTTTTATGTCACCTTTCTCAGAGCTCAGACGGACCTACCTGTACACCTGGAATCATCCCACTACATTTTATCAAAAGACTGTAGCTTGGTATGACTAATTCAAAATCATTCTTAATTTTCAGCCTTTTTTAAAAATCAAGGATGATATAGCTGCCATAAGAAGCTATGTTTTCCCATAGTGAAATGCCAGCTAATGTTACTGTTGTTCTCTAGAATAGGCACTTATGAGTTGTTGATATGCTCCATTTGCCAGTTTTCGATACTTTATCACAGATGGAAAAGGATTTGTTTTGGGTGAAAAAAGTAAAAACTCCCGACTTTAGCTCCTATGACTCCATCAACACAATTATTTAACTTTCTTGGTAAAAGTAAGGAAGGGACTACCATTGTATGTTTTGAGAGTTCTCTTCCTTTTTTAATCTCTAGTGTAGTTTATAGATCTGAAATTCCACCATGCTGTCCTAATCCTATCCAAGCACTGGCCAGACCCTATACAGACCCTATCCCTATACAGTTTCTAAATTCTCAGGTGCTGCTGTCTGCTGAAACTTATTTGGGGATTCAGGCTTCTCTCATGAATTATTCTTCAAGGTGACTCTCCACTATATTTTTCTTGGGATATTTTCTTTAACTTCTGCTTCCACTAAGTAAACTTTTTGTCATTAGTTCTGAAAAGTTTATCTGTAATACTGCAATCTCACACTTCAGCCATTAGACAACCTGAAGCTCTCCAGTATCTTAAATGAACAACTCCATCATACCAGCATGTGAAGAGAGAAGTACTGTTGCTGGAAAAGACTGGTTTAAAAAAGACTGCTTTAAAAATGGAAGTAGCATGTTATTAGACATTTTAGCATGCTTGCACTTAGAAGGGGTAGGAACAGATACATATTCGTGCCTGCAAACCTCTGGAAGACACGAGGGCATTGAAACCAGTCTGAAATCACTGAAGTGGGCAGAATGTCTTCTAAGAGTTTTGTATTCTACACAGCTGCTGTACTACACCCATAAGACCTTCTTTTAGCCTCGCTTGCACAGTTGTCCCTTACTGTGAAGCTTGTAAAAAAGAGATAAGGGACAGAAGCACTGCAGCAGATTTGGGGGCCTCCAAATCGGATAATTGGGCTTCCTGCCATCATTTTTCAAGGGTGGGGCGCATACAAACCAGATCTGCCCCTTCAGTAGCTGCCACCTGCTTGTGAAATGATTCCCCAGGGGAACATCAAGTGTTTAAAGACGTTTTATGGAAGATACATCTCTCAAATAGAAACCCCACCTTCTCTTTCATTCCTAATTTTCTCTCCCTCCCTCTTTCTCTCTCCCCCATCCCATTTTAAAATGGTGGTGAGGAAAAAAAATCTCAAGAGAAATGGCAGGAAATAAATCCTTGATCGTTTAAATATGCTTTAAGTGAGGGGGGGAAGGGAACCATAACAACAAAACATCTCTTTGAAATATCTTGAAACATTCATATACGATAGGAGGTGGCTGCAGCACTTGTTTTTTTAAAAATGCCTTTAATTCCATGTAGACCTGTGTGTGTGTGTGTGTGTGTGTGTGTGTGTGTGTGTGTGTGTGTGTGAAATCTCTAAAAAAGAATGTGAAATGGTATCTTTCCTCAGCTGCAAATCAGCTGCTAATTAAAACTGCATTAACCCTAATGGATTGGAACGCAGATCTAATTTAGAAAACCTCTGTTTATACAAGGCAGACCGGAATAACAAACTCCACTGGACTTCCCTCTCTCACTTTCTCACTCTGGCATCCACAATTTGTTAAAACAGCTTTGTGGGAAGGAAAGTGGGGGAGGGAGAGAGAAAGGGCGATTCTTCCTGCTTCAAACACTGCGAGCTTGAAAAACACATTTTTATTGTTGGATCCGGCAGGAACTCCTGCCTGAGATATGCTGGTGCTAATCAGTGTCACAGGTGCTTATAAATAGTCCACCTAATTGCTTCATTATTTTTTGCCACTCTGCAGACCAGTTTTGTATTTACTGTACAGTATATAGTTAAACTTATTACAGGCACTTACGGGGATGATTTCCACCAGCCATTCTGTGAATTCTCTCTTGGTTGAGGCAAGTATTGTCTTGTTTTCTTTTTATTTCCCAGGTGGCTCTGTTAGAGGCATCAGTATGGAATCTAATTAATGACAGGAGCTGTTCTAGCTGGAGTGATAAAGGTTGTTTTGGAAAGTCAGTTTAAAACAGGGCAGTTGGAAGAGCAGGGCACTCTTGCAAAGAGACAGCTACTCGCCAGCTATTCCAAGGGTATTCCTCTCACATCTCGCTATAACTACAGGCCTTGAGGTCTTCTTCTATGCGGGGGCAGGAACGCTAAGCAGTCTGTACCCCCTCCTAGAAGCTTGTTGTTCTAATGAATGTCAGATTACACATTCATTAGCAGGTTCAAAGAAGAATTGTGATGTTTAGCCAGTCAAGCATTGGTAAATCTGCTAGAAGAGAGGGACAGCTGGTGGTGATTGTTTACAGATGTGTTTTTCTTTGAAAGATAACCAAGATATCCAAATGTTACAGCCATTCACATCTGAACACGTATAAACTACTAATGTTTATCCCAAACCAATTTGGAACCGAGTCTCCATCAGGTTCTCTTCTGCAGACCTTGAAAGGTAGGGAATATTATGTGCAAATTAGCACTTGCCCTCTTTTCTTCTACTCTTTCAACAAGAGTACGTAAACAAAGTCATTATATCAACGTCCTCTTCCTTGGGAGCTTCCACAAAGCAGGGAGTAAGAGAACACGTCTCTTCTCAAAAAAATGAAAAAATAAGGATTACTAGCACCACCACCCCCAATTCATTTTTGTAGGTACTTGCCTGGGTGTAAATTTATTTGGTGCTTGCAAAATAAATAAAAACAGAGAGCTTGTCATGATGGATGGCTATGTGAATGAAGGATTGCTTGTAAAAGAAGATAAACAAGTACACTAAAATCCTTCAAAGGCATCCCAGCCACCTTGTGGTCATTCCTCTGTTGTATTTAAAAGCCCAGATGAGTGGTGAAGGTCAGAGTAGTATGTGTTAGCAATTTGTAGTGGGTGCACAAACTGTAGGGTTGGATTGGAGAGAAGAAAAAATAAAACAAATCCTAAGAACAGGAAGTGAAATATTACGGAGCAAAGTAAGAGAAAACATTAAGGAGCAAGGCAAGATCTAGCAGGAAGAGTAAGGCAAAAGTTTTTGACAACTGTAAAATGGTACACCTATAAGGTTTGAAGGGTTGCTGTGATTCAAAGCAAAATGCAATGTTAGCTTTGCTACAGTTTCTAATAAACGAGAATATAGTCAGAAATATAGCAACATATTTCCCCTAAACAGAGAATTATATGATCATAAAGTGATTTGAAGCACTGTTGTGGTGGTATCCCACAACATTTCTTGCACTGTTGTCGTGCAAACCTAGCCTTCTTCCTCAAGGTTGACAGATCTATCAGTAGCTGCTTAGCAGTGCCAAACCAAACACAGGCATCTGTTCCTAACCGTGCGGATGACAAAATGTTAAGCACCACCATTTTGTATTTGCATCACGTCTTATGCAAGTACATAAGGAGTATAGTTTACATCACGCTTTATTGCTTATTCCATCTTTGCTTCATTCTTGCAGATGCCGATGAAATAAAACGCAGTTCTGCGTTGTTGGGTGTTGAGGTTCCACAGGCCTAACAATATACCATTTCTACTTCACATCAAGGATTCAATCAAATTAGATGAAGCCTGAAGAAGATCTCTGTTTAAATATCCCAAATGAGTGTGCTGTGTTCAGAGCTCACAAAAATAATTTGCATTATTATTATTTTAAAGATTTGTCATTTGTTACAGATCTATAAATAGTTAGGGTAACTATTCATTAATCTACCAGGCCTCCTGCAGTGTGCAAATAGATCCCTTTAACCAGAGGTGGGTTTCAGCAGGTTCTGACCAGTTCTGGAGAACCGGTAGTGGAAATTTTGAGTAGTTCAGAGAACCGGTAAAGACTGCCCCTGCCCCTATCTATTCTCTGCCTCCCGAGTCCCAGATGAGTCTTTTCCCATTCTGTTGAATTCTGATTTTTAAAATTATTTCTTATAATAGTAATCATAGTTCTGGAATGTATTCCTTATTTTGTATACCACTGCTTCCTGGCATGTTTCTTATCTCTAAATTACTTGAGTTTAATATTCAATTCAGAACAAGGTTAGATACTATGGTATTTTTGTAAATATATACATGATCATTTGGCCCAGGTATGCTGTGAGAACCACAGTACCTTTTTGTCCTTTTAAGCTGCTTGATTGTTACCTATGGAAAGACATGTCCTTATAGGAATGTCCTTTTGACTAGCTGGTCAGTTGCTAGTAAAACAACAATTAACTAAGATTTAATACCACATGAAAGCATTGGGCTTGGCATTTATCATAGAAATGATAAAAGAGAAGGGAGTTCATTTCCTTCAGTTCAGTTACTGGTTACTCTAAGGGTTCAAGGCTAGGCACAGAAAATAAGGACATAAGAGGGGATTCCATCTTGCCAACCAAACATTTCATCTGTCACTCTGCCAATTCATGATGTCTCACGTGAATAACCAGGACAACATAAAGATGTAGAGATGTAATATTCTTCCTCAAGAACCAAATCTCAGTTTATCATTGAAATTATAAACTAGATGGGACTTCAGCACAAATGAATTTCTAAGGACAGTTGTGACTGCAATGAAGCTCTTCTGCAACACAATGAAAATGACAACATATATTTATTTCTTTGTCTCCGCTCTGTGTGTGTGGAGAGTCTGTGCTTACTCCCTCTTACTCCTATCATCCATGATAAGAGTTGTTCCATTGTTAAGCAAGATAAATAATGCATTCTTATGGAAAAGTGTATACCATCCTCCTAAACGAGGCAATACTAATAATACCTCACTGAAGGAGTTTTACTTTGACCTGGAGATCTATACATATATATGGTAGGCAGTTTCAAATGTTCCTTTTCATAGAATATTGGCTTCACAGCTTAAAGAACCATGCTAGAAACCAGGAAACTCTGAGTTCTACTCCAGTCTTAGGCATGAAAAACTGTTTGGGTAACTTTTGACAAGTCAGACCAACTCACCCCACATGATTGTTGTGGGGAAAACAAGAGGAGGAAGGTGTACTAGGCATGTTTGTTGCCTTTAGTTTTTTATAGAAATAATAAAGGTAATAATAAAGGTAATAATAAATAATAAATAATAAATCTAATTTTAAAAAATCTTTGGTCGCATGGGTGAGTGACCTACATTGGTAATTAAATGTAAGGAGAAAGCACCCTGTATATTACGCTTGTATATATTGGTAGCTTTTGATATCATCACCCATGATAACTTCCTAGGGAACCCAGCAGCACTGAATCTTGGAGACAGTATTTAACAACGTTTTTAGTCTTCCCTGTAATGCTAGATAAAAAATGTCTTAGTGCCTTCTGCTTGATGTCTATGATGCCTAAAGGATTCTACAGAGTTCCATTTTTCTGGCCATGTATTTAACATCTATATAAAATGACTGGAAAAAAGTTTTACAGTAGGGTGCCATCAGTACACCAATTATGTGTACAGATCAGTACATTAAAGCATATTTCCATTTCTACCAACCATCCACATCAAGGAAGCAATCAGTATTCTTAAATTCAACAATGAAGTGGATGAAAAATAACAGTCTGAAATTATATCGACACAAGAGGAAGGTATTGTTAGTAAATAAACCCTGGAATCAGGATCTCAGATAGTCCCTGTTTTGGACAGAATTGCACTTTTCCTGAAAGAGCAAGTTCATAGTCTCAATGCACCTTGAACTTCAGCTAGCACTATTTTATAGGTTGTGGCTATGGTGAGGGGTATATTTGCACAATTATACTTAGTTAACCAGCTGTGTCCCTTACTGACATTGTTTTTTCAACACCGTGGACACAATTCCTTAGAGGTTGTATCTGGCCTCAATCATTCAGCTTTTAGAAAACCTGGAAATAGATACTACTTTTTGCCAGATTTTTAAATGATTAACACTTTTAGTACTGATATAAATTCCAATCTGTTTTAAGTTTTTTTTAATTCAGTATTTTTATTTTGTTTTAATATTTTGTTAACCTTCTTGAGTATTCCAAAACTGAGTATAAATCAAATAAAAATGGAAGAAATTGCTATGGGATGGAGTTTGCTGAGAAAAAGCAAAAAGCATGTGTCTATTGACGGGGGGAAAAATTCCTGAATAGATTTTATTTATTTATTATGCTTCCTATCTTACATTTGTCCTAGTGGGTTTATCTGTTCCGAAAAACATTTAGTCCTACTTACAATAAGAGGCTCTGTGGTTTGATAGGTTTATCATATTTTAAACATTAGCCCTGATTGATTATGATCATACAGGAAAGGATTGCAAAATCCTGACCAAAAGCAGAATATTATTCAGCTTGTCACTTGTCTCACCTAAGACTACTGAAAATCAGTATGTGCAACAGTTTCAAATAATTATATGACTATACCATCTTTCCCCATAACATCAAGTAGCTTTCATTTAGACCCATTCTCTTTCTCTTACTTTAAGTCTACAACCTACATTATTTTATATCTCTGAATTTTCATCCCAGAATGCTTCACTGCACACCTACGTTTCAAATTAAAAGTACTGTAAATAGAAATTGTCTGACATATTGTGCATTCTGTCATGAATTAAATGAATTCTCTTTCCTAATCTAAATTCTTTATCCGTGAAGGTATATTTAAAAAGACACATGAACATTTTCTTCCTGTAGTTCTTTTTAAAAAAAAAGAATGTGTATTGTGACTAGCTTGTATTGAAATCAACAGATAACTTCCTGTGTCTTAATCTTCCAGTGGAATGCTAATTTGTTTGCACTGACCCATAACTTTGCCGGCAGAATCTAAAGTTACCATAATGACCCTCAAGCATAGACCAAAAAGACAGGTTTTCTTTGGCTACAAATCATTTCAGAGCTTTACTAATCCACATTATTAAAAAGCATGTAATCACCCAAACACAACCACTTTTAAAAGACATAGTTTCCAGTAGGTTCCATCTTTGTATGGACTCCATCTCCAGATCCCATCATATACTTTTCATCCCCTAAAATATGTTATTTTTGTACATTTTTCTCCTGTCTATATATGTGCAGGCACATGTGCACGCACGCACGCGCACACACACACAGAGGAACATCTCCCTTTCCTTCCAAGTCATGATTTAGTGCTTCTTTCAATAGCATGATCTCTTTTCTTTTCAGAAGATGGGCACCATAAATCATGCTGTGATCCAGCAGCAATAAAGCATTAATTTCCTGGTTGCAAGTGAATGCAGTGCATAATATCCTTTTGCCATGCTGACCCAGGGCTATTAGTCCTGCTGCTCTGCCAGCTGGATACTCCTCTGAACAGAAGATAAGATTCTGAAAGATTTTGCCTGGTTCATGAAAACATTCTCCACTGTCACTCAAGGGATGCTGTCTACTTCCCATCCTAATTCCTTCTCCAGCACTATCAGTTTAGTATCACCGCTAACCTCTCTCTCACGCCAGGTTATTGCCTCTGTGCAATTATGGGAAGGTTAGAGTTAGAAATATGTGCATTATTTCCAATTTACTATTGATAAGAAAATACGAAAGAATCCTGCAAGACGTATTTATGGCTGCCTGTCAAGCAAATATACAGAACACTGCAGCCCAGGGACACTAACATGATTCATGGACAGCAGCAAGTACTCAAGAGAGCAATGAACACATCCCGCACTGATACCTGAACTAATATAGATCTCCTGAGATCCACTGGCACCGACACTGCTCACAACAGCATTATCATATTTACTTTTATCATCTACTAGGAAGGTTGCAACTTAAGTGGTGGATAGCTCATTTTACTTTTTTTTTTTTAAGTGAAAGATAAAAATACGTAGTTGTTTTTCCTGAAACATAAATATGCTCTCCCGATTAAACTATTTATTTGACTGGTAAGATAAGGGGCATAAGATCTTTAAATAACCCGACTTATTCTTCAGGATAGGGTTAAAATGTGCAATAAAAAACAATTAAGTTCATTATCTGGTTTTTAATTGTTGTGGCATACTGTTTTGAAGGAATGACACTCAAAAGAGACATTGGATCAAATCTTCCAACATAATTGCCCATGCTAGCAAGCTATAATTCAGTAATTTCTGGAGGACAACATCTTGCCATTCCTTGGCTATTGAAAAGAATATAACAAAGGGAAAATGATTAACATCCTTCAACAGCTAGCGTTCTTGCTGCCTCTTACTCAGCATATTTGCTCTGACTTGGCTACTCAGTATATTTATGTAACATGTAACTTTTAACACAAGTAACTTTCCAACAATTTGCTTGGTCTCCTTTCAAAATCAGAAACAAAGAGCTTATCTTTTGCTGTATTAATTATGTAAGATGAATAATGGCATGCTTTATTGTAAGTATTCAATCAGGTATTTATATTAGATTACTACGTTTGGACATTCTTAGAATGGGAGATGACTATACTGTATATGTGTCCACATTTTCAATGCTTCACAATTTATCCTACTCTCCTAATTTGGTAGTAGTATACTTGTACAGATTATACAGATCTGCATGACAGTATCTATCTCCATTGAATATCCAACTTGTATTAGTGGTAATTCAAAGTGGTCTGCAAGGTGGGTCTATCAATTGATAGATCTGGAAGGTGGATCTACCGATTGATAGATCTGCAAGGTGGATCTACCGATTGATAGATCTGCAAGGTGGATCTACCAGTTGAGACAGCAACTGTTTTCTAGAGGTGATGCAAAGTGCTTCCATTAGGCATCTTTCCCCATCAATAAATCAGTGCATGTTTCTGTGAAATGAAACAGCTTATTGAGATGGATCATCTGTAATCCATATATACCTTCCAAGCAATTATATTTCCCCTATTCCATACTATCAGCTAAGAATGTCCATACAAATAACCAGCATTCCCCAACTACTGCATGAGTTTGCATACTGGATATTATTAACTTCATTAACATTATTGCAGGCTATCTTACAGGTCAGTGGCACAGCTGCATGGTGAGAAGACATATGGTGACCTTAAATGTATGTGCATTTGTATGTGTTTATATGCATATAGGGGAATATGGTGGATCAGCGGTTAAAGACTGGAAAGCTAACAGCCTGGCTTCAAGACCTGAATGCTATGCAATGGGGTGAGCTCCCATTACTTGTCCCGGCTCCTGCCCATCTAACAATTTTAAAGCATGAAAATGAGAGTAGATAAGTTGGTACCACTTCGGTGGGAAGGTGATAGCGTTCCTTGCTCCTCAGCCTATAGTCATGCTGGCCATATGACCACAGAAATGGCTTCAGACAATGCTAAGAAACTGAGATAAGAGTCAGACATGTCTGGAGACATTACTTTTACCTTTATGTACATATAACACAGATATAGATTAAAGCATCAAATGCATACATGTGCAAGCACAGCAAGCACTGCTGGCTTGTTTACAAAGGTTGTTTAAAGCAGTCGAAGGTTTCATGTGTCTTCAATGATACACGTTACCGTCCCATGACTTCAACCCCTTCACATACTCAATGTCATCTTGCTCTGTTTAGGACTATAACTTTTTCCCAGCTACTAAGGCTACATTGCATGTTGTAATTGTACTTCAGCAATCTGGAAGGCTTTGGGTTATGGAAGGCCATTTTAATACATTTGTCAGCTCAGCATGAGACAATAACAGCATAAATCCCTACTGCAAACCTGTCCTTACATGGTGATGGAAAAGTGCCAAAATCTTCTAAAATCCAAGGCCCATGAATATGGGTTATCCATTTCTGTCTCAACAGATCATTTACTTGCATACAAGTCTGTAAATGTTTCTGTATCTGTAGCGATGAGTGGAGATGCCCCATTCTTATTTACCTCACTGAATAATTGCCAACATGTGACTCACATCCAGACCAGATTTTTTTTCATTAGTCGACATGCAATCTACACTGACTGGAAACACCTTTCTATCACTTTTTGCTCCGATAAGTTTGTAAGGCAAAGCCAACATTGTTTATACATTTTTTATTCTCTATTCTATTTCTATTCTGTTCCACATCAGCAATATTCACACTTTCCACAAATAGCATGAAAAAGGCTCTGAGGTGCACAATTCTCACTTGTGAAAATCTTCTAGCTTTGAACTAATGAAAAGAATCTTCTATAGCCACTGTGAACTTATTCAATAAAAGCAAGGAAGCAATTAACAAGACGAAGTGGTATTTTTTAAAACTCAAATGTAAATGCAATTTTAAAAAAAAATATCTCCCATATTTCACTTTCAGGTTAATAGGCCATGACCTGATGTTTGGATGGCATGAATACTTATAATTTCATAATGTTAAAATTGATGTAGATTTTAAAAGTCACTTTATAAAATATGCCATATTGAGAATATCGACTAGATCAGGGGTCTGCAACCTTAAACACTCAAAGAGCCATTTGGACCCATTTCCCATAGAAAACAAATCACCAAGAGCCACTAAACCTGGGTGGGTGTGGCCAACTCAACGTCAATCCAACCCAGTCACATTACCCTCCACCCCCAGCCATGCCTACCCAGGTTTTGCAGCTCCTGGTTTTTTGTGGGAAATGGGTCCCTCCCTCTCATTTGTTTTTCCTCCCCTTCTCCCTCTCTTCTTTTTCTTCCTTACTTTCCCCCTTCTCTCTCATTTATTTCCTTCTCTCATTCTCTCCATCTTCCCCTTCTCTCTCTCATTTGTTTCTCTTTTTCCTCTCTTTCTTTTTTTCCTTTTCTCTCATTTCTTTCTTTCCCTTGTTTTTTTCTTTTTCCTCTCCCTCTTTCTTTCTTTCTCTTCCTTCTCTCTCTCATTTGTTTTCCTCTCTTTCGCTCTCATTCTCTTCCTTCAGCTCTAATTTTTCTGTTCCTCTCCCTCACCCCCTTATCTCTCTCATTTGTTTCTTTTCTCTCTCATTCTCTCCTTCCAGCTCTCTCTCATTTCTCTGTCCCTCTCCCCCTTTTCTCTTTCTCTCTCTCATTTGTTTCTCTCTTTTGTCTCCTTGTTCTCTCTTCACTCATCCATCAACCATCGCCTTGCCATCTCCCCCCCCCCGCAGCTCTTTGGCTGAGCGCGAGCTCCAGCCCAAAGGCGCAGGAGGCGACGGCTGCCTTGACCAGAAATGTGGAACTTCACTCTGACACAAAGGGGACCACAGCTGGTGCTGAGCTGCCTGCAAAGGACGCGCAATTGCAAAAAGGGGCACTAAGATGCGGGAGAAATTTGTCTCTCGCCCTAGTGCCCCTTTTTGCAATTCTCTGTCCTTTGCAGGCAGCCCAG
>JANHFT010006154.1:0-11520 GCA_032467955.1 Pseudoxenodon macrops | reverse complement strand
CCTGCCTTCCTACCGTCCTTCCTGCCTTCCTTCCTTCCTTCCTTCCTTCCTTCCTTCCTTCCTTCCGCCTAAATTATGACAGATGATCTCTTAAATCCTTAAATTATAACAAGTCTCTTTTGTACACCCAATCTGGTAAAGTTATCCAAGTCACTCTTTTGGTTTATTATTTGTATGCTCATTCATAAGACAGCAGCTGATTTCATTTATATATATATCCATATATCATCTTTTTCCAGATGATTATTGTAGTCTGTCATTTTAAATACATCTTCAAATCAATTTTAGTCTATCCTGGTAGAACATGTTCCTCTTCAATAACATCATTTGCATACAATCTATTTATAATTGCAGACCTTTTTAAAATTAACTTCTCTGTCCATTTTTTCTCAAATATCCTTCAATACATCTAATATTAAAGTATTTTGATTAATAAGAGTTAGAAAGATGAGTTTAAATGTACTTGAATTGTAAGGTTCAGTTCCTTCTGGTTCCTTCTAGTGTCCAATGTTTAAACTCCAGTCCTATCATTTTTACACTTGTTTTCCATGGGAAAGATTCTTATTGTTGTATACTCTAAAATCTTATTTCAAATCTCTCTGGACCCTGAGTCTGTTTATAACTTTCTAAAAACAACATCTTACTATCCTTTGTTGTCACAAAGACAACCCCCCTGAACAGTATAAAAATTAATTGTAATTTTATTCATTACAATTTGTTCATTCATTCAATTTATATACTGCCCATCTCATTTTGAAAAGTGATTCGTATATACATTCTCTCCTCCTTGTAAAAACTGACGTTAAATCTTGAACTTCTCTAATTTATCGTCTAGTTCAGGGGTATCAAAGTCACCACTGGCTGGCTGCATCACGTGCAGGCCACACCCACCATTGCTCTTTGAAGGGAAAAACTTCACGAAATGTCATGTGATGGCAACGTGACACCACGAGTTTGACACCCATGCTCTAGAAATAGACACCTATTTAGAAATGTAAAATAAATATTTTAAAAATATCTATAAATTCTAACAGCACACTAATTCCATCTGATCCTGGAAATATTATCCTTAAATGTGTTAGTGTTGTATCTTTCACAACAGTTTTTTTCCTCTCCCTGCTGATGTGCAACCAGTTGTAGTATCACCTACAAATCCTAGTTTATTTGCACAAGCATGTTCTGGCTTCAAAGATTTTACCTTTGAATAATTTAACAAATCTCATTAGATTTAGACAATATTATAGTAGTGTATACATTGACATAGAAGGGTTTTTATTATTTATTTATTTTATATTCTACCTTTATTATTATTATTATTATAAACAACTCAATATGGTGAACGTATCTAATATTCCTTTTTCCTCCCATTTTATGTTTGGAGCCTGGTAAAACAAGGGTAAAATTTAACACAAAGAGCCTTTTATGTTTTGAATTATATGTCAGTTATTTTAAAATATATTTGACCAGTTAAGTAGATATTAGAAAAAAAAACTTAACAAGAAAGATTCACAAATATTTCTGACTTTTAAAACTATGAAATAATCTTTTAAAACAAAACTTGAATGGGACATAAATTTTAAAAGCACTATTTAAAATATACAGGTTATATTTTTTATATTTTATTTAATCCCTTTTTCATGTGATACATTATAGCATCAGTAAATAAAGCTCTGTCTTCAAACAAGCTCATCTTTGAACATTAGAAACATTTGAGATTTAAAGTGTGAAAAAAAATCACACTTCAGTGAAAGCCCTTCTTTTATACCTTGACAAAACTCCAGCGTTTTAAAAGTATTTTTAGCCTGCTGGGATTGATCATTCTGCTAATATGGGCAACACCATGGACTCCAATAATTAGTGTAAATTGCCTTTGAATAATACAGAGCTGGGAACAACTTTTCTTGCTTAATGTTCCTTGCAAGTACATGATGAAGAGTCATTAATGGGCCTTGGAAAAACAACTAATACCTATAAATCAAAGAAGCAAATCTGTTTTTTTTTTAAAAAATGCATTTGTCGGAGAGTGTGAGTTTTAAACTAAATTGTTAACACTCCTCCCTGCTGTGGGTCATGGATTAGCTAGGGTGGGAGTTTCTTAAAGGATCATTCACACTGACTAAGGAAGGCAGTGGGTTTCAAATACAAGTGTTTGCTTAACCCTAATCCTTACCTTCCTGACCAGCATAGCTCCAAATTTCTCTCTAATTAGGTAAAGAATTAGGAGGTGGATTAATGTGTTAGGGAGTAAGGATAATGTGATCAGGTTATCCAGCCTATAACAGTGAAATTCCAGGTACTATGGAATTAATTTCATATCTAATAACTTTTCTGTCCTCCTCCAGAAGCACTAGAGCAGGGCATGCTCCTAAGCAATAAGAATTTATCTTCTACTAATCTTACAGCTTTATATTCTCCTGGCAGAGTTTTAGCCTGTTCCCATAGCTTTATCTTTAATGGTTACGAAGAGCCTTTCCCAAGCTGTTCTCTTATGATACTGTATCTAAGCAGTCTCTATAAACCACATCAAGATATATTGATCTGCAAGTGCTACTACAAATTTAAGAAGCTTTGCAGGTTATGCCTCTGTGTGTGTGTGTATGTGTGTGTGTGTATGTGTGTGTGTGTGTTTCTCAGGACAGTTGAGAGAGAAATGTGGATTTAAAATAGATTCACAGGATGCCTTTATTTATGGGTCTTTGGAAACATCTCCCCCATATTGAAACAGTTGATTTAGGAATATCTGGATGGTGTTTTTTTTTCATTTGTATTTTCAAAATATTTAGGCTATATTTGTACGAGGATTACGTGAATTCATTAGGATAATTTCGAAGGATAGAAGGCTGAGTCAACCTTGAGCCTGATAAGATTTGAACTGCCAAATTGCAGGCAGCCGGCACTCAGCACAAGTAACCTGCAGTACTGCACTCTAACCACTGCGCCATCATGGCTCATTAATTAAGATTAAGATTAATATTCTATTATACTTAAAACTGATATGAAGATTATTGGAATCCACTTGTTTATACTTTTATTTATATTTTTCTCTTTCTACTTTCTTCTACTTTTTTCTAATTGCATTTTTAACTTTTCCTGTTATTTCTCTTTTTTGTTTTCTCTATTCTGTTAATTCTGTTGCTGTTATAACTTTCAATAATAAATTATATGGATACAGATATACTATAGAGATATATATAAATATATACATTTCTCCTATACTTTAGTACTTATTCCTTTCTCTATACACTGCAGTTTCAAATGATTGTATAAAATTAACGGGGTAATTATGCCAATGATGAGTTTCTTTTTAAAAATGTATTCTGTGTTGTTTTTTTAATATATTAATGTGTCGTTCTTTGTCACTGCTCTTTGTTCTAAAATATTACACACTGGAAAGGGCACATCTAAAATGATTTTGCCTTCAACATTTTGTGTTTCCCTTTTTCAGGAATGGCAGGGGAATTCTTATCTAAAGGGAGAAAAGACTAATCATGCTTTGGCCATACATTGAGGTGGCTAATAAAAATTTAGTAGAAATGCCAATAATTTCACACTAACTGATATTAGATTAATCTGAAGTCCAAAATATCTGGAAGGGACAAGATTATTGAAGATCAATCTTACTGGCTCTTACCTTGCATGATTTCATCTTTACAAGAAACATTAGGGTCATCTCAAAATTTGTCATGCATTATCTATTAGGAATAATAGAATTAAGAAATGCTAGATCAAGTGCTAATTGTTACCAGGCACCATAATATCCTTTAATAGTATGGGTTTCACAAGAAATTGGGAGATATTCAGTCTTTGATAGAGGATGGTAAAGGTAAAAATTAAAGTAGTCTCTGTGGTTTTTATTCCACTAGTTATTGCAGACTATATAGGGCAGTGTTCATCTTCGTTTCAAGGCCATTGAGCCAGTGCTGTCCAAAGACATTTCCACGGTCCATTATGTCATGAAACACTGTTACCTTTCCACCAAAGTGGTACCTATTTATCTACTCACATTTGCACTGCTAGGTTGGCAGGAGCTGGGGTATGGACGGGACCTCACCCCCTTCGCATGGCATTCGGTATTGAACCTGGACTGCCGGCATTGTAGCCAGCAAGCCCAGCATTTTAACGACTGAGCCACTGCACCATCTCTGATAGATAATGGTACTTGTTATCAAAATATTAACTACTTAAGGGAAGAAAAACACATCAAAGCAGAATACAGAAAAAGCTACATTTTTTCTGAAGAGTGGATAGTTGTCAATCTCATTCAAGAGTGAAAAAATGCAATCCGCTACATATATCTGAATACCATGCTTAAATAGATTAGAACACTCCTTGATGTAGCTCATTCTGACTAGAAGCTGGCCATAATGCAACCGTCTTTTCCCATTCCCCCTTTGAACCCGCCCTGTGCCACATACATCTTTTGCGCTTTGAACTTGGCACATTGTGTAGTAGCGAACACATTTCTTGTGCCTCTGCCACCATCACAGTTTTCTGCTCATGGATTACATGCTAATCATGTAATCATGTAAACGTTTGG
This sequence comes from Pseudoxenodon macrops, assembly GCA_032467955.1. Classification (NCBI taxonomy): domain Eukaryota; kingdom Metazoa; phylum Chordata; class Lepidosauria; order Squamata; family Pseudoxenodontidae; genus Pseudoxenodon; species Pseudoxenodon macrops. The sequence continues at coordinate 6,983 of JANHFT010006154.1, read as the reverse complement.
AAGGATGTTTTATAAATTTAAAGAAAAGAAAAAAGAAATGTGAAATTTAATTTACACCTTTCCTCTTCCCAGAAAATAGCTAGAAAAACCCGTTTTTATTTTTTATATTGACTGTTAAGCCTTAAAAGTATTCATAAAAAATAATTCAAAGTTAAAAAATGCTTCTATGTCAGGATCTGTTTTAAAAAACAATTACCCTCCAAAGTAGCCCAAAATTAGGACAAGTCTAATATCTTCAATGACCTCCCTCCCTCTTGGGGCAGATGGAATTAGGATGGTTTTGTGTGAATATTCCTATATCATGGTTCCTTTTATTAATGAGCTGCATAGATAAAAAATTAAATGTGAGTGAATAAAACTAAGGTCATTGTAGCAAATCATCAGAAAGTTTTACTTGAAAAGGAAAATAACTAAAATCTCCCCATTCTTCTGAAATACTGAATGGTGTTTCAAGGAGAAATATTAATTGTGTTTGTAGAATAGCCTCTGGGCATCCAAATCACTTGAGTATGCCTTCAGGGAAAGGCGGAGTTAATTAAATTATCTTATATTTAGCATTAATTTTCTTCCAGGCTTGTCAGGTAGCAGACAACAAGCCTAGGCTTGAGTGACTCTGAACACTGGCTCTGTGCAAAGATCTGAGCCTCTTCCTACCAGGAGAAGAGTTAAATGAGCCTGCATTATTGCCCTTTATTATTCATTTATATACCAATTCTACCACCAATTTTCTGACAAAACCCATCACCCGTCAAACCTTGCTGTCAGGGAAGTAACAGTGCTATTCGATATAGATGCTGCCTTTATTTGACAACAAACCTCAATACGGCTAAAGAGGGCCTTTCATTCTTTATTTCTCTTCTCCTTGCATGGTTATGATGTTCTTAAAAAGACCCTAAAATCTGAAATGGACCAGGCACCTTGTCTGTGGAGATTCTCAGTCATCCAGAGCATAGTTGTCTCAAAGATGCTTTTTCAAAAGGCAACTGGACTGTTTTTTCCCTGAGGAAGAAGATGTTTTGCTTCTCATCCAAGAAGGTTCATCACTTCAGAACCAAATCAAATGTCAAATAGTTAGATAAATATGTTAGGATTTTTACTATCTTTGGATTAGTTAACTCTCAGAAGTCAGTCAGTTACTTTGACAGGCAATTTTAATAAAGAATTTGATAAAACCAAATTTGATAAAATGTTTTATCAAGAGTCTTCACTTTAACTATTTTAGTGGTTCCATTAAAACAAATTTAGTATATCAAAAATAATGACATAGTAAATAGTATTTTGGTGCATTCAATCATTTTGTACAGTATGCATTCAGTCAGTCTATGATCATAGTATTTTACCATATTAAATAATCAGTTTTGGGGATATTGGCACTACAGAAATATTTCACTTCCTATTTTCCTTTAGGTGTCTTCTTCTTATTGAATCACTATTAGTGTATTTCATAATGAAACCTCTAAAAAGGAGTATCATTCATAAAGACATAAAGGTCTTTATAGATGAAAATTAATATATTTCAATTTCACTTTCACAGCAGCTAATCGGAAACCCAAGAACTTTTGCACCAGTCATATATGGTCTGTTGCATTCTGAACCAATTGTAGCTTCTGACTCTGCATGTCGAACAGTTGCCCAAGCAAATTCTGATAATGTAAGTTTATTCCTTTCAAGACAGAGCCACAACTAGTACAGCACCTAGAGATGGGCAAAGGTTGTCCTATATCCAAGTTGTTTTGGTGGGGAAAGAGATAGAAAATATAATCTTTTGTTCTGGAAAGTCAATCTGAAAAAAATGTGTTTTGGTAGTTTATGAATCATATAAAATCAGTATTCAGCAGAGAACTTTGTCTTGGAAGCGTTCTTGTGACAAATATATAAGTAGCAGGCAACTTAATTTTTTCTCCTCTTTTTTCAATTATGAAAGAACATTGTTATTTTTAAGCTGATCTTCTGGCTATGAAAATAGAGAAGGGTTTACCTTTAACTAGCTTATGTGCTTAGCTTTGATTACCCATCAATATCCATAATTTTTACAGTATATGACACTAGCAATTTTCATTCTATTATTAAGGCTATAGTATGGTTAAGTGGCAAGAAAAGGAATTAACTTTAAAAGTTAATGTTGGTGTATGGTATAATAGACAAACATATGTAGAGACTGGCCAAGATAACTACATATACCTAAAACAAAGGAAGTGGAAATTTGTTATAATTATATTATATAACTAATCATAAATAATATTTTAAAAATGCTCTGGGAACATGTTCATTTTTTCAAAAGAAAACCAAGCTTTTTTTAAAAAAAATCCGATTTGAGGAAAAGGAATGAACATGCTTGATAGGAAAATAAAAAATGGGGATGAGGAATACCATATTTTTCGGACTATAAGACACACCGGTATATAAGACACACCAAGATTTCAAAGAGAAGAATAAGGGGGAAAAAGGTTTTGTCCTCCCCGGCCCCAGGAGCAGTCTGTAGCCCTCCCAAACCCTCTGAGCACCCTGTTTTTTGCAGTGTGAAAACTGGGCCCGTTTTTCACCTGTTTTTGCAAAAAACGGGGTGTGCAGAGGATGTGTGAGGCTTGCAGAGTATTTATCTGTGTTTTTGCTGAAAAACGGTCTGTTTTGAGCAAAAATGGGAGAGTTTTTGCTTTCTCCCAGCCCACAGAAACACTCTACAAGCTTCCCAAATCCTCTGCGCACGCCATTTTTTTAGAAAAACGGGCCCATTTTTCACAAAAAATGGGATGCAGGGGTGGAGCGTCAGGAGGCCAAAATTGCAGTATTCGGTGTATAAGATGCACCAACATTTCCACCCTCTCTTAGGGGGGGGAGTGCATCTTATATGCCAAAAAATACGGGTAAGTAAAATCCTAGACACAAAGTTTGTTTCTGAGTTCACTTATAAAATAAATAATTTAAAGCATTTGTTAAACACTTATAATTGCCAGTCATGCTGGACCTCTTCAGTGCCTAGAACTTTTTGCAACATAAATTCTATCTCACTAATCTCTAACAATCCCTCTCACACACGCAAACAAAAACAGACATGCAAGCAGACAAGCATGGCAACCAGTATACAGAATGCAAGAAAGATATTTCTGTGATCCTCTGTCGTTTAGAAAATCTTTATCATCTCTCAGGAGCAAGGGACACTTTACATTTTAGATTTCCTTTTAAATGTTTTTGTAAAATAAGCCTCTTATAAAAGATAAGTTTTAGATTATTATTAAGATTAAGAATATCAAATAAGAATATCTGAATTTTTCTTTTAAAAAGAGCTCTTTATAGAAGTGATCAAAAGCTCTCAAATATCCTTCCTTCCTTCCTTCCTTTCTCCCTTCCTCCTTCCCTCCCTGCCTCATCATTCTCTCATTTCTATTAAATTATAGTTTCATGTTATTAATTATGATACCCAAATTTTATACAACTTGGTGTCCTCTAGATTTCAACACCATCACCTGTTACAAATCTCATCATTGGACAATATCTGAATAGCTCCTGGTTGGAGTGAGCTACAGGAAATATAGAGGACCGTGCACACTTTTTGACACATTCTATTATTAATTCCACTGTAGTAACACACCATGTATGGATACATCTATGGAGAGCATTGCATTGCAGTTCATATGACCCTGTCGATGGGAGAACAAGAATGATTTCCTACGTTACATCTTGCCTGATCATGACTACATCTGGTGAAGAGAAAGAAAGGATTTCCATTTAGTTGGCATACAACCAGGAAACTATTTCTTTTATCTCTTTGCTCAGGAATCCTTCCTGGAGGTCAAAAGAGTGAAAATGATAGCCACAATCATGCAATCAAAGTACCATTCTATTTTGGCTGGCATCAACACACATGAAACAAGGCAAGGTTTCAATCCCATGGATGTGGCTGCAATTATTATCACTGTTTATAACCCCCCCCAAAAAATAAGATTTTGCTCTTTCCATATCTTCTGCTTGTGATCTAGAAACTGTGTTGTTCCAGCTGAGTAAATTATATCTATGGTTCTATTTTGAATGACTTGCATAATTAGACAGGGAGGATGCACAGTTAATCCATTTAAAAGTATAAAGAAATTCATTTAATGAATATTATGGTCCTATTAGACTTAGAAACATCCAACCCTTTTGTTGAATAAAAGTTCAATGAGATTAACTTCTTTTAGTTGGTTTTAAAGAATAATCAAACATGTCCTACTCTGATAGCATACTACTATTTCTTAGTGCATGAATTCTGCATACCAATATCTTCAGTGTAGGAGTATAAGAATGAAACTGGATGACATTAGATTTCAGTTAAATAATTACAAATTAAAGAGGATCACTTCTACTTTCCTTGCTTACTATAGTACGATAAGACTGCTGAACTACTTGAACTTGTAATTATATAACTGAAATGTTAATCTTCTGGTTTGCTATTCCATTTGACTCCATTAACTATTTTCTTAGAATTGTCAAGTTTACTCCTTGACACAGAGGCACTTCCATTGGAAGACCTATTATTTTATAACATCAAGTTTGACCATAAATACAGTAATGAAATTTTGTTGCCCAGTCTTTTATTACAAAAACAGTTAATAGCATCGGTCTAATATTTAAATAAAGAAACTGGGGTAGAAAGTGCAAATGACTGATAATTCAATTTGCAATGCTAAATAAATCTTTAATTATTTTTACAGTTTTGCATGTAGTGAAATTTTGTTTCCATTATTTTTTTCCCACCATTCTTTTTGAGTTCGGGAATGGAGTGGTTTTATTATTGTTGTTTGAGAAAAATATATAAAATTAAAATATACACATTCTTTAAGGTGGGAATCAGCTTCTTCCACTTACATCCATGTCTGAGAAATGTGTGTGTAGCTACCAACATGTTCATTGCGCAATCATCTATCTGGACATTGGCAATCATATTTTGATTACATTCTATGGGAGTTCTTCATGTAGGAGGAAGAAAATCATTTTATACTTTTCAGAACTAAGACCAACAAAGAGGAGTGTGGAGTAGGAATGCCTATGAGAAAGAACAACAATATGCTCACAGAGTTTGCAACAATAACAAAAAAATTGATTTATCGTTATTAGAATGTCAAAATAATTTCTAAACCATGCTGAAAATAAGGTTGAAAAAGCAGAGTTCACAGGGGGGGAAATTATATAGGATTTAATCCTACAGAAATGTAGAATCCATGAGTAAATGATATCCCTGGAAAATTTGGTGGACTTATACTTAATTTCACTGCAGTAAACTTATACTAAAATAATCTTCCATTGCATTTTCCATCTTCTAACTGTTTAACTAATACTAAAGGAAAAGTTCTTCAATAGAGTATTAATCTTAATCTTAATTAATGAGCCATGATGGCGCAGTGGTTAGAGTGCAGTACTGCAGGTTACTTGTGCTTAGTGCCGGCTGCCTGCAATTTGGCAGTTCAAATCTTATCAGGCTCAAGGTTGACTCAGCCTTCTATCCTTCGGAGGTGAATAAAATGAGGACCCAAATTGTTAGGGGCAATATGCTGACTTTGTAAACCGGTTAGAGTGCTGTAAAGCACTGTAAAGAGGTATATAAATCTAAGTGTTATTGCTATGTATTTGAATCCATTTGAGGGGGTTTACATGTCCACCATGATAAGATGTCCCTTCATGTTATTCATATTTCCAAAATACATTTGAACTGCCATGATATACAGTAGATAATTTCATTGGTGTTACATACCAACATGCATATGATAAACATTCTAAGTTCATAACGTGAGGGAAATGTCAGTCTTTTTACCAAATATTTTCCTATTGATTCATTTGTATATTGTAGTTACAATTCATAGCCCACTTTATTGTACTTTTTAACTTGTTCTTTCTGTTTCAAATTTCAAAAAATATATACATTCTGCTTATTATTTATACATTTCAGTAATTACATGTTCATGATCAGTACACAATTGTACTTCAAATTATGACCTGCTTTGCTTCATACTGTCTTTTTAGCCATTCTGAGATTTTTTGGTAAGTGACAAAACCACTGACAATTATATTCTTCTGCCATTAATTGCTCTCTTGATTTAATTTTGCATTCTCCTTGATGATTTCCCAGTGACTCCTGGCATATTAACCACTTGTCTTGCACACTGTTTTTTTAATGAAAAAAGTAGGTATTTTCAGGCACAGTTTGGTTTTATATCTAGTCCGGGGGTCGGCAACCTGCGGCTCCGGAGCCGCATGCGGCTCTTTGGACCCTTTGCTGCGGCTCCCTTTCCCATCAGTCACTGGCCCCTCGCCCTCCCTTCCCTTCCCTATGGGGCCTGGAGGGTGTGCACACACAGGGAGACCTCCATGCTCAAGTGAGCGCCAAAGTGCAGCAAAGGCGCATGCGGGGCAGCCAGCTGTTCATTTAAGCAGGGCCTTTTTTAACAGGGGGCAAAAAGATGCAGCTTCTCTCCTGCACTAATTCTCCCGCCATTGCCTTGCTGCGTCCTCCACCCCCACAGCTCTTCAGTCGAGCACGGAGGATGCGAGATCCAGCCAGAAGCGGCAGGAAGCAATGGCTGCCTTACACACAAGTATAAGCTTCGCTCCTGCACTAAGGCTCAGGCGACCCTGCCCCTGCTTCTCTTGTGCTGGGGGGGAAGTGGGGGATACGGCAAGGTGATGACCGGAGCCTTAGTGCAGGAGCGAAGGGGAGAGATGAGAGAGAAGAGGGAATTCTCACTTTTTCTCTCTCTCATTGCTTTATTGTTTGTGCGCATGCGCGCACGCACACGCACACACACACCAGAGCTCTTCCTTGTGGCAGCAGCAGCTGCTCTTTCCTTCCTGAGCTGATACGAAGAGGGCCACAGCTGGTGCTGGGCTGCCTGCAAAGGACGAGGAATTGCAAAAAGGGGCGCTAGGACAAGAGAGAGAACGTAGCCTGGCGCCCTAGTGCCCCTGTTTGCAATTCTGCATTCTTTGTAGGCAGCCCAGCAAAGTGTCGGAGC
>JANHFT010006153.1:352310-372668 GCA_032467955.1 Pseudoxenodon macrops | reverse complement strand
TCACATGACCACCAAACCACACCCACCAAGTCACGCCCACAGAACCGGTAGGGAAAAGTTTTAGATTTCACCACTGGTTCCTATCCATGTCTGTCAGTGTAGCTGTGTGGTGTGTGTGTGAGAGAGACAGAGAGAGAGAGGGAGAGAGAGACAGAGAGACAGAGACAGTGACAGAGATGCTCTGCTCACTATACGCTAGTCCTTCATACCTAGTAGCTCTTGGTCACACCACAAACATTAAGAAAAATATTTCTCAGTCTTAGGCATCTTAAGATGTGTGGACTTCAATTCCCAGAGTTCCCCACCCAGTACTACCTGAGGAAATCTGGGGATTGAAATCCACAAGATTGAGAAACCTGGTTAAGAGTGACCAATATCTAAAGGATAACCGGAGAGGAGAAAACCCATTTTTTTTCATCTTAGCCTTCCTCATTGTGTTGTCCTATAGCATGGGTGTCAAACTCATGATGTCACAGGTGAAAGGGAGAACAAGCCCCAAGAATTCCACTTTGGTTTTGTGGCAACTTTTAATGTTGTTCATTGGCAAAGAAGGGAGAAAGTCATTCCCATCCATTCTCCTTGAAACCTCCATGGCCCACTAATTTCTACTTTGGTAGAAATACACACACACACACATATGAAATGTGGTGAAAAGTCAAGGCAATCAAGAGGTTTGTCATCCAGCTGTCAATAAAAGGGCACACCCTGGAAGTTCCATCATATGCTGGTCAGAAGTGAAAGGCTCTGAAAATGATGTATTGATTTCACCCATGTGAAACATTTCCATAAAAACCTGCTGCATAGTCATAAGCAACCTTTTGCTTTATAAAACTATTTATTTCAGGGCATTGAACACAATGATTGCCATGTCCTTTCCATCCATGCAAAATTGCTGACAAATGTTTGTTTCTCATTCAGCTGATCTGGAGAAGTTAAGGCAAGGTTCAAAGAAGGACAAGCAAAGTTTCTCTCTATAGACAAAAGGTGGGGGGAGGCATCCCAATATATCCTTTATTTTATAGCTGCCAAAGAGTTGCCTTTACTGAAGACACTGCAGAACTTCCTGGAGTTGCATTCTATTGAATAAAAGAGAATATTACTATTCTTCCCATCATGGCATAATTTTCTTCAGTAAAAAATTATAATGACATTTGTCATACATGAGAGCCAATTTGGTGTAGAGATTAAAGCCTCCAGATAAAAAAAACCAGGAGATTGTGAGTTCTAGTCTTGCTTTAGGCATGAAAACCTGCTGTGTAACCTTGGGTCAATCACTCTCACTCAGCCATAGGAAGAAAAAAACCAAGGCTAAACCACTTCTGAAAATCTTAGCAAGAAAACGTCAAGGACTGGTCCAAGGAATTGGCAGAAATCAACATTGACTCAAAGGTACAAAATAGATCTTACACAGCTCCTAGCCTTCCACCCATTAATCTGTAGTTTATAACTTTGTATTATATGGTTTGTATTGTGCTCAGTTTCTTCATAAAAACATATGTCTGAACAGGAACAAAATGGAGTGTTAGGACTGTCTCATGTTTATTTTGTTCTCCTTTTGTTACAACTCCTTGTACTTCCTAAAAAACTCCCAGAAATTAACCACACCTTAGCTATTAAGGAAATCAGAATATCAGTGATTAATTTTTACATGATTACATCCCATTTCTGTGTCATGATGATTCCACTAAACAAACATTGACTAGGCTCCGTGAATGAGTTCACTTTAAGAAATTTGCCAAATTGGATTCAGAAATAAAAAAGCAAGATGACATTGAGAGGAATGGAGAAGTGAGTTTCCATTTCTTCTAATACCAATGGTTTCCAAACTGCAACTTTCTTAAGTTAATAAATAACTTTTCAACCTCATCTTTCTGTAGGATACTGACAAACATAACAAAGAACTATGTGGCAGAAAAAAACAGAAACCTGAGTTGTTCATTGTTACGATTTGATTACCCTTGTGTCCTTCAGAAAGGGAGTCCTTATGCCACCTGATTAGCAGAGACCATCTGAGTAGCAGAGAAATGCATGTCCTTACATTATGAGGCTAATTTAATTTTAAAATTATGATTTTTTTCATGAATAATGAAATAATCAATGAATAATGAATTCAGGAACCTGTATCTGCCAGACAGGCTATGCAGAGAGCATACGAATGCCTCCAGTGGTGGGTTCTTCCCGGCTTTAGTACCAGTTCGCACTTGCGCCAAACAAACACTGCACGCGCATGCACACTTTACAAAAACTGTTCACTTCCCCATTTCTACTAGGGAAAGCACAGCGGATTCCCACGGCAATCCACTTTGCCACGCTAATCAGCTGAGAAGATAAAGAGCAGAAAGGAACCTTAGGGTTCCTTAGGGTGGACCAATCTCAACATCAGGAAGAACCGGTTCTCAATTAGGTGATTGTTGCCACTAATGGTTCTCCCGAACCGATAAGAACCGGGAGCAACCCACCACTGAATGCCTCACAGTCTCTTGTTTCCTTCAGAGGAATCGAAGTTTGGAGTGTAGCCAGCAGATAAACCTCTACAGCCCACTCATCTGCATAATGAGCAAAATCCACCCTCCTCCAAAGAAACAAATGCTCAGAGAGTCTCAAAAGCTTTCTGGTGGTCTCTTATTTTTCAGAAGATCCTTTCTATTTTTCTAAGAGATTCCTAAGTAATGTTCATTTTCACAGAAAGCCTTGGATTTGAAAGTCAAGATGAAGTAGAGAATGTTTTCTCGATAGTCTTACGGAGACAATTATGAGAGATATGCACTCTGTAAAAGGAATAGTTTGTTAAAGGGGGGAGGGGGAAATGTCACCTTTTATTACCTCAGCAAACGAAGGGCTGGCTTATACCAGAACTGGCAATTGTATGTACAGGCTTTGTAGTTTTTTCACTCAGTCTTCCATATTCTCTCATGCTTTGCATCATTTTGGAGTCCACCAGCATAGCCTTCAATGTCTCACAATGGGAACCCTTTATATTTATAACTCTAATGTCTTGCCCTTGCTGAAATACCATCCTGCTTTCTGTTGCATATATTACACCAGTTTATAAAATAAATTATCATCTCTTTAAACCAACCATACATAATGTTTGTTCATCATTATGATCATCTGGCTGCACCTGCTACAGAACAGACAAAAAAGCCTAACCCTAACCCTAATCATTCACATGCTCCTGCATTGAAAATAACGATTCCCAACCTTACCTGCTAAATATGGGCAGGCGATGATGCTTCAGCAGCCACAGGGTATGGAGGAGAGCAAAGGTGGAGGTTGAATTGACGGTGTCACTCTAAATTTGCTTTCCCTTACCCCACAAAAGACTGATTTGGAAGATTTTGCGGTAAATGTATCATTTTTAACCCTTATCGACACAACAAATTTACAATGGGTTATTCTTAGTTTGAAAATACCATGGGGCAATTTAAAAAAAACCCCATGTTATGGATAATTAGAGATGCAATGCATTCAGAAAGTATTCAGACCCCCTTCATTTTGTTGTGCTGCAGCTTGATTCTACAGTTGTTGACATTCTTTTTTTCCCTCCTCATTAATCCACATTCTGTACTCCGGTTTGCAAAAAAGCACCTGAAGGACTCTCAGACTGTGAGGAACAAACTCTAAGCGGGCTTTCATGTGTTTTTCACATGAGGAGAGGCTTCCATCTAGCCACTCTTCCATAAAGCCCAGATCGGTGGATGGCTGCTGTGATGGTTTTCCTTCTAGAATTCTGTCCCATCTCCACACCAGATCTCTGGGGCTCAGTCAGAGTGACCATTGTGTTTTTGGTTACTTCTCTTATCAAGGCCCTTCTCCCCTAATTGCTCAGTTGGAAGAGTCCCGGTTGCTCCAAATGTCTTCCATTTGAGAATTATGGAGGCCACTGTGCTCTTAGGAACCTTCAGTGCTGCAGAAATTTTATTGTAGCCTTCCTGAGATCTGTGCCTTGCAATAATCCTGTCTCTGAGCTCTGCAGGCAGTTTCTTTAACCTCACAGATTTTGCTCTGCTACAGTATGCATTGTCAGCAGTGACGCCTTCTATAGAGAGGTGTGTGTCTTTTCAAATCATGTCCAATCAATTTAATTTACCACAGGTCGACTCCATTCAAGGTGTAGAAACATGTCAGCAATGATCAAGAGAAAGGGGAGGAACTAGAGCAGGGGTGTCAAACTTGTGGCATCACGTTGTCGTCATGTGATGTATCGTAACTTTTTTCCCCTTTCCTAAAATGGGGGTGGGCGTGGCAAGCGCATGACGCATCCAGCCTGCGGGCCACTAGCTTGACACCTCTACACTAGAGCTAAATTTCATGTGTTTTTGCAACGGGTTTGAATAATTATGCCAATGTGATATTTCAGTTTTTTCTTTTTAATAAATTTACAGACACTTCTAAAATTATTTCACTTTATCATTATGGCATACTGAATGTAGATTAATGAGAAAAAAATGAATTCCAACAATTGTATAATCAGGCTTAACAAAATTGACAAAAGGGAAGGGGGTCTGAATACTTTCTCAATGCACTATATTAATACTTTAGCTAGCCCAATATATGCCAATCAAGTCTTCAGGTTATTGTGTATGGAATTTGGATTACCTAAAATTGCAACATGTTGCAGTTTGGCAAGTATGCATCAGCTGCACCTTACAACTTCTGAAGTATTGTTAAGGCTAGTTGGAATTTGTCTTTGGTGCATATGCTCTCAGTATACGTAAAAAGACAGTAATATGTACAATAGCATTTTTCCTCCCAGGCTCTTCAGCACCTAGTATTCAAGAATCTGATTCTCTACTCAATGGAGCATCTGATACTGAATTGAAAGAGGATCCCTTAATTTTTCTGAGATGGCTTTTTCAGGCCATCTCAGAAGTTTGACTTTGAAATCTGAAAAGCTACAATACAGGCATGGCATGTTTGCTTTAGTTCTACTGTATAATATCCGAAAATGGGCAGCAATAGTATGTAAGCCTTGCAGAAATCCGGTGAAATCCTCAATTTCATCAGTCTATTCTATAAACAGAAGAAAGGTTTTTATTTAAACATCAAGCCACACCTCTCTTTCAAACGAAGTACTTGAAGATGATTAAGAAGCCAGCCTTATAATTTTCCATTCAACAAAATATCATCAGGGTTTATGTATCAGGTGACCTATTTTATGTCTTAGGTAGACATACACCCTCAAACACCTTGAGTAAAAAGTGCCAATTAAGAAAAGATTCATTATAGAAGAATCACCCAAATACTAGAAATGCCAGCAAAATAAATTGCAGCTCTCCATCTTTTAACTGAGGCTAATTTAGTGGATTGTTTCACACAAGCAGGTTCCAATCTTGTAAGAGTTGTTGTTATTCCTTTTTGACGCTTCAAATTATAACTTGAGTCTATTTAGTAATGGACAATATCAGCAAGTCAGATCTGCTTGGAACGATAATATGAATATTATAGTCAAGTATTCAGGGCTCTGGAGTAAATAATATTGAACAATCCTGAAACCTAGTACAGCTTTGATAAATAGCATGGCTAATAAGGATTTAAGATTAATATTGGAATCAACTATATGGACTGCTGAGATGATTGCCCAATCAAAGGCCTAGTCCTGCTGTAGTTTTGGGGATGGGAGTGAGAAATAATTCAGAGACTTGATCCTGTTTTCTTCTCTCTACTGCTTCCATGGTTCCATGTGTGTCAGTTGCAAGGCAAAATTAGCTTTTTACAGACCAAATCGTTTTAGGAAAGACCAATAATGAGAACAAACTTGATGTATGCAGAAGTCAAAAGCATTGAAATGGAATATTTCACCTTTTTTCTCAAATCCCCAATCTTCTTATGCAGAGGGGTCTTTGACCTGTGTCCTGGACCAGGAGGATTTTGGATGTAATCATTGAAGCTGATAAAGGAGAGCTCTCAAGTGTTCAGAGAAACATAATAAATTCTTGTTTCAGTGCATCCTGTTGGACCCACAGGGTTGAAGATTGATGGGTGGAACCACTTTGGACAAGAACAGAGCCTACAGACATGACCCTATGTCCCTTAAAGGTATTTTGTAGTGCGTAATAGTGAATAGGACTACAGTCTTTTATGGGTCAGAACCAACTGTAATTTTGTCTTACTGTGCTCTTTTCATTCCTCATAAAGGGTTTCCTGTTTTTTTTCTTATGATTTATAAAAATAACATTTCTGAATGGGAAGTCAGACAGCTGATTTCAAGATGCTTCTGGATGATGTGTTGCCTAAGTATATGAAAGCATGTAACTACATAAATCAAAGAATCACAAGAACTGTAGGGCGGGAAGAGAAGGCAAAATTATCTTGTTTGTTTAGAGAAAGATCAACTATTAAATTTATTAGTGACTGGGAATTCCTTACAACCTTTTGGGTGGAAAAAAAGTAAAAATGAACTTGTGATTTATGAGCTTGATGTTAGAAATCAAGGGAGAAGAAAATTATTATACAACTTTAGAGAAAGAGGATAAAACATGGACATACAACGTTGTATAATTGCTGTCAAAAAGATTGGAAGTTGCTTCTTTATAATGTTTTTTTTCTTTTTTACTTCTATTTCTTTTTCTATTTTCTTACTCACTACTGTTCTTTATTTTTCTTGTTTCTTTTCTAATATTTGTATTGCTTCTATCTTGTTAAAAATTTCTTCAGTAAAGACTGTATTTAAACAAACTTGAAGAGGAAAATAGCTTCATGAGTGTCTACAAGGAGAGGAGGGTATAATGTGCACTATCTATTCCCCACTCTACACAGTAAAATACTGTAGCCACTACCACATAAGATCCAAATGTTTATCCAATCAATTTCTGAGAGCCAAGTTGAAGTAGTGGTTAAGATACTAGTCTAGGAACAAAGAGATTTTGTATTCTAGTCCTGCTGTTGCCACGAAAGCCAGATGGTGATTTTGGGCCAGTCACTCTCTTTCGACACAATTCACCACACAGGATTGTTGTGGAGAAAATAGGAGGAAGGAGAACTGGGTATGTTCATTGCCTTGAGATACTTGTAAAGTAATAAAGACAGGCTTAAAAAATCTGGGGGGGAAATACAGAGAATGAGAAAGACATCACATTATACTTCGCCTGAATCAGCAATACATATTATTCACTTGATCTTAGGTTGGAAAACTTTAAATGTTTCTATGCCCTAACACTGGATTTCAATCCTTAAATAACTTTGCTGATAAAGCTTATCCTACTCTCCCTGCCTTTTAGTGGTTTTTCAGGTTTTTTTTTAACTGTCTTTTAAGCCAAGAGTAGTTTGGATGGGTAGAAATAAATATTGACAAATAAATATAAATTCATTTATGTTTGGCCAGAAGATCTAATTTTGTCCTTTTATCTTTGCTGCATTGTTAAGCCAAACTTTTAAAGTTAAAACTCTGAAGGGAAAAAGATGAGGGTTATAATTTCCTTCTATAAAACTAATAGCTATAAGCAATAGCCTAAAACAGAGACTCGGGGAACTTACTCAAAAATCATCCTATTCATTATTTTTCTTTGGGGTATGGTAATCTTTGCATTTTTATTATTGTTTTCCATTAAATGCTTGGATTGTCGCTATTAGTACCCATAAACATTAAAATGAATGAATCCTTATCAAGGATTGAGAGAATGGCAACCTCTTGCTGAAACTGCTTACAGTCTAGGAAGAATTATGCAGCAGGGTCAACAAATACATCATGATAATTGTATTATCTCACAGAGGAACCCAGGAGTGACTGACAAGGGAGACAATTCATTTGTGGCTTTTCCACAGAAGAAAAAAGGTCCTTCCACAAGACATTGTAATTATTTATCAAGGGGCTGTAATTATCACAGTGAAAATTACATATATAAAACAATCAAGGCACTAGACCTTTAGACAATATTGCAAAAGAGAGTGAAGCATGACTTAAGACCAGGAGGATAAATATTTTGAAGGAGATATCTAACTCTAGCAATACAAATGCTTTCCATGAGTCATATCTATTTTCTTTGAAGATGATGATCCAGAGGAGCATCATCTTCAAAGCATTCTGACAGTTTGGACTGGGACTAGAATAGCAATATGACTTAGGCCATTGAGAGACACAAATGCAACATACAATTTTCTGGGCTGTTCAGTGATTAGTAAAGACTTGAAAAATAAAATAGGTCAGAACAATTGAGGATAGTCTTAATACGTATATTTTGATAGTGTAAGAACTGAAGTTAACAGTAAAAGGTTTTTACAGGTATTGTCAAATCAAAACAAAAAGAAACTTTAATATATCTCACGGACATCCTGGAACTGGGAATCATTGGTTGTGAATCATTTACAGTAATAAGTCCATTGAAAGATCAATTTCTTAACTTCATTCTTGCCCGTGGTAGCTTTTAATTGGGGATGTTTGGATGTTCTCAGTTAAGTCAATCCATTCCAATCTTGTTTCAAGCCTGCTTTTGGGGCAAAAGTAGTAATGAAATTCCACATGGCAATAGATTCAAGGTATGTACTTCTGAAATTCTCAGACGCTTTTGCAGTTAGTTAAAAAAAAAGTGTTTCCAGACTGTAAGACTCAGAAATTGGAACTGGAAGATTTCTTTTTAGCCAATGATCTTGGTTTCATCATGGTCTCATGGTTTTCAACATTTACATGGCGTGGAGAGCAATTTGGGATTTGTGTTGATATGTTAAGCATGGAGTATTATTCAGTATTGCTTCTGATTTTCTTCTACTGATCTAGAAAGCTCTTGAACTGAGATTTGAGGATTGTTTTAGGAAGGATCAGGTTAAACAAGTGAAACTTGATTCATACCAGACGTTGCTAATGTTAATGGAATAGAGACTCTTGTTTGTTTGCCCACTGCAGAGAGCAGTAACATTAGTGGCCAAGATGAAGAAGGATTTTTCAACAGTTATTCTACATCTTTACAGCACATTACCAACAGGGGTTTTTCAAGGCCCATCACCAAAGAAAATCTGATTATTTAAGCTGTGTCTTCAAGCAGTTGGAATGTAATTTTTAAAAATTTCTCATATTACAATATACAATCTATATCTCTCAAGATATAGTTTACAATTCTTCAAAGTAAGTTTTGCATGCAACCAAAAACATTTTCCCAGACTTTGTGATATACAATCTACCTCATGCCAGCAATCAATCACCCTATCACCCAATCTGGCACAGAGCCCAAATCTTGGCTGTTTGTATAATCAGTTAGTTGCTCACATTTTCCCCCCCCAACCTTTTTGTATGGACCAGAAGGATGAATGAAATTAACACGTGAGCCTCAAAGTTCCTTATTTCTTTCCTAAAACATCTAAATTACTTAGTATGGTCATAGCTTTTCTTATTAGTATCTTCTGTCCTCTCATGGACGAGTAGGGTAGAAGGAGATTCCCATAGAGCTTCTAGTTCATGCAAACTTCTCCTTTCCATGCATGTCTGTGGAAGAACATATGTGTAGAAATGTAGGAGCAGGACTGGCAGAGTCAAGGACATGGTAAAAGAGGCATCAGTTTAGAATCATTACATAATCACAAGTAAACTAAGTTGACTCCTCATTGATGCCGTTGACCCTTATCTAGTTAATGGTGCTAACCATTCATTTGAGAAGATTCCTGTACATAGGCTTAACAATAAACAATAATTTGGAACTTCTACATGTGGACCTCATTTTTCATACCTGACAAAAAGTTTAGGAAAGAACAGCCTTTTCCCTCATCCTTCTTCTTTTGAGTTCATTTGGTATCGGGAGGTTAGAAGCCACTACAAAACGTGTGGAAAGTTAAAGTACCTCTGTGGATTCATGATCATTCTAAAAAATAACAGGAACTTTTTAGATGTTCTTGCCAACGTGCTATCTAACTGATAGGAGCAATGTTTCTTCTCCTTTTTCTGTAGTCAGTTTTAATTGGTGTCAGCAGGGGGGAGGGGGGAAATCTAACCCCAGCCCCCTGAAACATAGGGTTCCAGAATTCAGATCTGAATAACATTGCTGACCCATTTTTTACTGATTGCCCAATCTTGTGTATTATTGTCAGTAACTCTCAAAGATCTGAATTGATTTGCTACTTGAACATTAATTAATGCTGGAGATTAGAAACCTGAGAACCTTTGCATGCATACTGGTAAATATTTGTCCCAGAACATATGGCTGTATCTACAGTACTCATTCATCCAAAAAGGCAGAAAACAGCTGTGGTATTCTGAAATGATCATAATACAAAAAATGAATGTGAACATTGCACAATATATTGTTTTGCTTCATAATCCTCCATCTGTGGGTAAGACACATCACATTTTTGGTCACCTTCCCAGCCGTTTAAGTATTTGCTGCTCCAACTCCTGCTCTTGTGAATTCTTTAGCCTGTTACTTTCTTAGTAAGATAATCTACGAGTAGCTAATTACAAATATGGCTGATCATGCATTTATTGGTGCTACAGAACAAGTCCTTCATTAGTTTAACCAATAATTAAAACTGACAATTAAAAACTGACAAAACTATTGAGTCATATATGCTATTATACAGTTAAAATCTACAGGTAGTCCTCGATTTAAGACCACAATTGAGCCCAACATTGAGCTTTGCCCCATTTTACAACTTTTCTTGCCACGTTTGTTAAGTGAATCACTGCAGTTGTTAAGTTAGTATCATGGTTATTAAGTGAATCTGGCTTCCCCATTGACTTTGCCTGTCAGAAGGCTGCAAAAGGTGATCACATGACCCCAGGACACTACAACTATCCATAAATATGGAACAGTTGTCAAGCATCCAAATGTAAATCACATCATTATGGGGATGCTGAAACAGTCATAAGTGTGAAAAATAGTTGTACATCATATTTTTTCGGTGCTGTTGTAACTTTGAGCAGTTACTAAATGAACTGTTTTAATTCGAGGACTACCTGTATTTTGAAAATAACAATAGGTAAAAATATATCAGTTAATATTGATTTCATGTTTAATCATATTGCAGTTGGATATCAGACTTTATCTGGAAACAGAAGACTTACGGATTCAAGGATGTGGTTTTTGATAAAATAGCTTTATTACACATGCTAACAAAAGTCATTAGTAATGTTGGGAAACAAATATGGTCCATTTCCAAGCCAGGAGAAAAACGCTGAAAATAAAATGGAGGCAGGTCACATTTTGGAAAGGATGTTTATTTAGTAGCCAGAAATTTCAGTGACAGCAGCATGTTTCTAGGGTGGCTGACAAAATGGGGTTGAGACAGGTGTGCTTTTATACATTCTTTGGGGCTTTGTGATTGAAATGCCTGTTCCTGTGTAAGAATGTGTCCTTTAATATTTTAATGGCTGTTTCCAGATTCCTATGGGGTCATATAGGGGTCATGGCTGGCTACAAAGAAAACCAGCCATAACAGTCAATATACACCTACACACAACAAATATCTAGGACTCAAAGTTCAAGTCTTAAATCTTTTTCTTATCTGTTCTAACTGTATGCTATTCGGTTTTTGACTGGGGGAACCAGCTAACATTTGTGCACATTGCTACATGGGGATTAGTCTATGCTCAAGCCTTCTGGTTCCAACATAGTCCAATCTAACATTTATTGATGCCCCAGAACAATCTTTTTTTAGCAGGGAGCCTCCCAGATACATTGGAAATCAAGTTCCATCATCCCCCTCACAGGACAGTATTTACAGAAGCCAAACCAAATATATCTGGAAGAAGATGCTAGATCAATGCCATATGACAGGGGTGATTATGACATACTATAAAAAGATACTATAAAAGATACCATGATGGGTAGTAGAAAGGAACGTTCCCTGATTTTAAGTTGGCATAATGCTAATGAAAAAATAGTACATGGACAGAGGTTTTTCTTAACCAGTAGCCTTAATCTTGATATGGGATCTGGACTCCCAAACTGGAACTACAAGTTAATTTTTTGAAAGTTGGCACAGACCACTTCCTTTTAGAAAAGGGGTCTAAAACGTGGCAACTTTAAGACTTGTGGACATCCAGAATTACTCAGCCAGCCAGGTTTGGAGAGTCCTGCTTTAGAACAGCGGCCCCCAACTTTTGGGCACCAGGGAATGATTGCATAGAGAAAGATTTTTTCACAGACCAGAGGGGGCGTGGTTTCACATGCTGCCTGCATCCCGCGGATGGGGCTTTGCTTGTTTGTGCGGCCCGGTTGTTGGCATTCTGCGGACCAATGTTGGCCTACATACCGGGGTTTGAGGATCCCTGCTTTAGAATATGTGTTTTTTAAAAAGTCAGCTTGTTTATTCTGAAGAAACAGGTCTCCTTTCCCTTTTCTTGTCTTTTTGAATGTCAGATGAAGACGTTTTAAGTTTTCCCTACCATTTTTTAATCTTTCTAGAATTAGTTGGATATATTGTAGTCACTGCTTTTTTAATCCATTATGTACTATTCATGTTGTGTGTTGATATTACGGAATTGCTATAAGCCGAGTGGGGGGAAAAAAATCTCATACCATCTGTCATTAAAGACATTATTAATTGAGTACCAGGTGTAAACTCAGAGAGAGAATGTGTTTCATGGCTGAGATTCCACCACAGGTCATTCTATCCTCTCATAGTTATTAGTGTCAGGCCTGAAGCCATATTCTCTTTTGGGTCTTTGGCCTGCCACACTTGATATTATTTTACTATGCATTTTCTATTCTGGGAAAATGGGAGGGGGGATTGTATGGAGCTGGCGATATGTAGCCATAACAAAATTCTTTCTAGAAAGCCAAGATCATCTTTTGTCTCTGCACCTGACCAGAATTGGTTGGGCGAAGCTGCAAGCTTGGCAGTGAATGATTGGACCATGTGAGGGACTTGTGGGTATGGGGGCAAGATCTTGAACTTTCAAGTGGGTGGTGGAAACCTGGGAATCTTCAGATTCAGGTTTCCACAGATGTGGCAGCATGGCTCTCTTAATAAATTGGAACTTTGAGGAATACTTTGCCTTGGAGTCTGATTTAGTTCTGGATGCTATTTGGAACGCTGACAATTAGACATTTTACTTCGGTGGGACCATTGGGTCTGTTGTTGATAGAAAGCAGGGATGTATTGGGGTTTCTATTTGAGGAAAAAAAGCTGAGGCAGCAGGCCTAAAGGTCTGTACATTTTCTTTCAAACTCAAATAGAACATATTTTAATGTTATTGCTTATTGTCTGCCTAGCACTTAACATAAATGACTTTAAGTGCTTCTCAAATAATTTTTAAAGATTTTTGCCTTCTGTTGCATAATAGTGACTAAGATTATGCATTGAAAATTATCAGATTCAAATCCAAGTTAAGCAATACATTTTCTGAGGCTGTAATCCTATACCCATTTACTTGGGAATAAGCACAATAGAACTTTTTTTTCCCCTCTTTTGGGTAGGTTTATATTCTTTTTTATTACAATTACGGTAGCTGCATTGTAGTTGATGACACAGCATTATTTACTAATTCTTCTATGTGCTAATTCATTCTCCTAGCATTATCTGATATAGTCAAAATGCACTCTTCAACTTAATGAGAAGTTCTGGGGAAAGTACAAACTTGCTCAATACTTTCAGAATTGTAATTGATTTTAATAAATGTATTTTATTAAATATATTAATAAACATCTTAATCCTACTCCTAATGTAGTGTCTCTTAAACTCTTTTTCTCTCAGGATTCCTTCCCACTTTTAAAAATTATGGAGTTTTTGCTTGTGTGGATATTTTTATCTATATTTACCATATCTAAAATTAAAATTGACATATTCACTGCCACTACTTCTCACAATTATTTGATGGGATTTAATATTGTATTGTTTTTCAACATAAGCTGACAAATAATTCTAACTTCATAGAGCCCTGAGAGGATCTCGGGGAATCCCCAGGGATTCTAGAACCTCACTTTAAAAACTTTGCTCTAATGTAGGGGTGTCAAATTCAAGGCCCGGGGCTGGATCTAGCCAGCGAGGTGCTTAGATCTAGCCCATGGGGCTGCCCTGAAAACAGTGAAGAACTCAGTTTTCGTTGGCAGAGGGTGGCAGGAGGCCATCCCAGCCAAAAACAGAGCTTGTGAAGACAGTGCGTCCCCCTCCCCCCAGCTCCATTTTTGCTGGCAGAGGATTGCAAGAGGCCATCGCAGCTGAAAAAGGAGCTCAGGAGCCTATTTTTGCTGGCAGATTGCTCGGGTCACCACAAGTGCCTGACACGAGTGATGTCATGCTGTCCACGTGTACCCCAGCCATGCCCACTGCAGCCCCCTGAGCAGGGGTCGGTTCTAACTGAACTCACTGCTGGTTCGCTGCCTCCCGCGCCGCGTGGGCGCACCTTGTGCGCACGCGCATGCGCAGTAGAAAAAACCCCAAACAAATTCCCAAAAAAAGGGCAAAAAACAAGATGGCAACGCATGCGCAGTACTGGAAACTCGGTTTCTGCGCATGCGCAGAAGAAAAATAATCCGATTTTGTTTTAAAAAACCTTTTTTTTCCACACAAAAAAAAAAGATGGTGGTGCCCACAGAGCAGAACTGGCTCTGTGACGTCACCAGCGGCCTACTACCTACTCGGTAGAACCAGTCCGAACCGATAGGAATCCACCTCTGCCCCTGAGGTCAAACACAACCCTGATGCACTCTCAATGAAATCAAGTTTGACACCCCTACTCTAATGTGTTGCCTATCTGCAGGTTTTAGAACCTGAAATGCCAAAACACCATATGAAGTCTTATTCCATAAATGTATGTCCAATGTCATAATTTATGGCTTTTTAGATTTGCCAGCCAGGGTGAATATATACATTAAATAAAGTAAATATCACCAGCAGTGAAAAACAGTTGGAATTGTCTGTCAAGAAAATGGCACAGGAATGTTGCTATTCTTGTTCTTATTATTCAATTGAATCCAAAACTCAGCAACTGGTACTGCATGGCCTAAGATAGGGACAAATAAATAGTGAATTAAAAGTTTGGTAATTGTGGGTTGAAAACCAGGTTAGCAATCCAGGCGCAACCAGTGTCCTCACACGGTCATCCAAATATTGTTCCTGGCCAGTTTAGTAGAGCCTGATAACCTCTTTGCAAAATTAGCTGATTCTTCTATTTCACTCACAGCTAAGTTTGCTGTGTGGGCACTTTCTAGTTTCATAACAGGAACTTGAGTCACAAGCCTTGTGATGTGTGAGCACCAACTCAGCTACCTGAACTTTTTAGAAAAGCATCGCTTAGATAAAAAAAGAAAAACTTTGCTTTTTTAAAAAAAAAAAACAGCACTATGTGCTTATATACCATGACATTGTGCTTTCTTCTGTTATGGTATAACAGTTGTGCATTGACCGATCAACAAAAATCTGCTGCTAAAACCTTTAGTTTTTATTCAGTTATGGCAGTATCAAGGCCCTATACCAGCGGTCGGCAACCTTAAACACTCAAAGAGCCACAAAGGTCCTAACCGGAAGCCCCCTGTTTTATTCTGGAGCCGGCCAGAAGTCTGGTTCCCCTACCATAGAGTCTCCTCCTAGCATGGCATCCTTTTTCCTCTACCTGCCCTAACTGAACGCCCTATTGGTGACAGGGAGCCACAGCAGAGGGATGAAAGAGCCACATGCGACTCCAGAGCTGTGGGTTGCTGACCCCTGCCCTATACAATGCTGGGAGAAAGATGCAGAGCAGATAGCCATGTTGTAAATTAGCATGGTGTTTGCTGCTTTCTTTTGCAAACAGTAATGAAGCTGTGGGGTTGATGGGACAAGTGGAAGCAGATACCTGCCAAGCTATCAGGCAAACAGGTCATTGGCATAATGTTTTCCACATCTTTGTCCTGTCAATGAGCTATTTCTAGGATATTAGACCTGTTTTATCGAGCTTATTCCTTTTCTGAAACAATACTAAATATGTACCCAAAACTATACTAGCTGAAAAGTCCCAGGCATTGAGGAGGAGTGCATATTGAAGGGACAGGGGGGGAAATCTACACCAAACAAGCTCCATCCACAACTTGGATTCCTCTGGTCTGGCAGTGAGTCCAGTTTTTCCTTAGTTGACCAATTTTTACTCTATCATTTACTTCAGTGTTTCTCAACATTTTCTTCACTACGGACCCCCTTTAAATACTTTTTGTGGCCACGGACCATGGCCACAGACCACCAAGACTTAACTCAAGATTTAAATTGTAACGTTTTTTCAAACCTTCCTGGACCCCCTGCAGTGACATTGCAACTTCCCAGAGGTCTGTAAAGCACAGGTTGAGAACCACTGGTTTACTTCCTTTACTTTTATGTTGTTCAACTTTAGTTCCAATGAAGAAGTGTGAAGGGGGCTGATGAAGGAAAGTTTTGGCTAGATAGATCATAAAGTGAGGGTGCAGAAAGGATAATCCAGAATTCACAGTGGCATTGGGTTCACCTAGAGAATCAGGTCTAGGAGATCCCATCCAATAACACAACCCTTTTCCTTTTAGACTCTAAGCCTGAGAACCTAAAAATAAGGAAGAAGAATTGTAGATGAGTGATGTCTTAGAATCCCAATATCACAAAATGAGCATCCTAGTTCAGATTTCAGGTACAGTCTGATTCTTTTTCCAAAACAATGAGAGTTTTCAGCAGGAAGGGTATAGAGGGACACAAGAGCAACATGTTACCAAATACAGCAAGTTCTACACTTGAATAAATTTGACATGCTTTCTCCCACACCTTTCTATGTTTAAATATGTAGCTATTTCAGAGCCTTAATCACAGGTAGAATAGTACAATGCATGGATTACATGGAGGGATTAAGAAATGCAGCTAAGTGAGTGGCATCATTCACAAGTTCAAACTTTTACAGTCAATGAACTGTTTCAACTTGTAAAATAGAAACATCACTAGTTCATTCTCTGGTTTATGTTAAGTCTTGTGATACTTATAAATAATATTATGGAATACTTTTACTCTTTGATTCAAATCCAGGAGAAACATGACCTTTTCTGAATTTCAGCAAGAACATTTTCAGAACACACACAAAATACTCTTTAATTCATCTTAAAGAAGATAAATTGTCCAGCTGCAAAGGAAGACAGATTTCTTAGACTTCTAATTGCTGCGCAGGAGTTTTGGCAAATAGAACTTGGGCTGGCTAAAAAAAATATGCCAATAAAGCTTGCATCCGATCTATCCAGATGAAAATGTAGAAATTGTCACATCTATCACTAATTGATGTGGTTATAAAATACAACTCATGAGACAATGGAAACTAATGCATAGTGATGTAAATTCCAGCACTTCTGTTTGCTGTCATTAGATAAATCACCATGGTTCATTTAGCAAAGACTTTATGGCTTCCCCATTGACTTTGCTTGTAGAAAACCAGCAGAAGTCACAAATGGCAACCATTTGACTGCAGAATGCTGTGGCATTGTAATCATGCTGTGACACTGTAATTATGAGCCAGGTGTCAAGGGCTCAGATCACAGTCACCTAACTGTAGGATGCTGCAACTAATTGAATGAGTAGTAGTCAAGTAAGGACCAGCTGCATGGTATATATTTCTATTTGGAAATTCTTCAAATTTTGAATATGTCTTTTTATGAATCTACGTAAGAATGCAGAATCTGTGACCTTCCAAGTGTTATTGGACCCCCAACCTCCCGTCTTCTCTGACAAGAAGGGACCTACAGAAATGTTTACAGTAGTTGGGGAAAATTCACAGCATGGATTGCTACAACACATGTATGAATTTTTCTCTGAGTACACATTGTTGTTTAGAGTTGTGATACTTCACAACTTATGCAGAGAGGCAAAAGCTCTTGGGAATTTGAACACTAAAGCTGAAGTATGCTATAGACAAATTTTATGGAGCACAGAGATAATTTAATTTGCACAAACACAGAACAATAAAAAGTTGGATAAGCATAATGCACACATTGGACATTTTTTAACATTACCATCCAAAGAGATTCTAAATTAAATTTGGTTGTGTTCACAGCATTTCATATAAACCTACCATTTGTGGCAAAATATATGTAAGCAAACCATGGGTTAAGGCAATGTATATCTAGGCATACATAGTGTGAGTTCCTAAGTATGCTATTCAGATTATGTTACTGGTACAAAGATATGCCTTTTTTTTTTAGCATTCTGAGCTCACAACTGGAAATTTATATTGATTTTGTTTTGTTTTGTTTTGTCCCTGCAAAGTTATAGATGGATCCCATATATTCAGTGTACAACATGGCCTATGACTTCATGGAGCAGCCTCCCAGTTGAGAAATCTAGTCTTCAGCTGAAACTTGGTCAATTATTGGTCAACATTCCAGGTGGAATATTTAAATCTGTCAATTACAACTAGACATAGCTTTAATTCTTGCTCAAAAGCATCACTGAGTCACCTTTAAGTTTTGGATCATACAGCACCACTTCTTGTTTTCTTTACTGTTGGGTGTAAGTATTCAGGAACCTAATTCAAATTAGGGCCACCATTCACAGAGAAGAGAAAGCTACACCTTGGCTATGAATTACTTTTGCATGCCAGGGAAAACTGTAAATTTTAATCATTCCATCAACCCCCACAACCATATAGCATAAGGAATAACTTTGCTACCTTGAGTGATGAACCTGAAC
Source organism: Pseudoxenodon macrops (assembly GCA_032467955.1). Taxonomy (NCBI): domain Eukaryota; kingdom Metazoa; phylum Chordata; class Lepidosauria; order Squamata; family Pseudoxenodontidae; genus Pseudoxenodon; species Pseudoxenodon macrops. Next base: position 354,137 of record JANHFT010006153.1, on the reverse strand, counting down.
TGGACCGAACATAATCTGAATCCTGAGTTATTTTGCCATCTACTTTCTCCTTTAGAGGAAGGCCTAGGAAGTTCAACTATCCTTGATTTGATACTAATCATAAGAAAAATTTAATCCAGGAGGTGGAGGTTGAAAAAAATAACCATATAATGCTAGAGTTCTTCATCTAAGGGAAACAAAACAGTGCCTTTAAACACTTAACATGGACTTCTGCAGGTTTTAACATTAAATAGTTTCCCATGTCAGGAGAAACTAATAGCTCCAGATTCATAAGCCTCTGTAAGGGAATAGGGAAGTGAAAATGCACACATAATGCCACAAGACAAATCCCATGACTGACATCCTTGTCTCACATCAGGATGTGAATGCAAAAGGACAAGGTTTGCATTGTGATATTCTTTCACGTCAGCCTTTTTCTTCATTATGCAGAAACTTGCAGATACCTACTGCATGTCCAAACTTGACCTAGAACACCAAGTGAACATTCTCTATGAAAGATTGATAGATAAACTTTGAGGTGGACAGGTGACTAAGTTACAGGAAGGCTTTCAAGCACTCCATCTTCTGTGAAGTGAAGTGATCCTGCCAACACTGAGTCAGAATTCCTGAAGGATGACATCTAAAGGGAGGCAAAATGATGAAAGCACCATCACAGTGGTGTGTCACAAGCCTTGTCCCTTTTTTGTACCTGCAGACTTTCTACTCACACATAAAGGAGGTGGAACACACAGGAAAATGTCAAAACTTTACCGCAAAATCCTGTGGGTGCTATGTGAGGGATGCAAATAACTGGAAAAGATAATTATGAAAATTAGCAATCATCTTTCAGTAGTGGAAAGCCAATCTTAACTGCAGTTACAATTGCTCATTTTAGTGTTAGTTAGTGTTCTTAAACTCTCCTCTAGAGGTGACAAAAGTATGGGCAAGATGCCTTACCGGTTCCAACACTTTTGATTGCTCCTTTCAGCACAACATAATGGTCAGCAATTGTAATGATCTGAGAAAATTTAAAACTATTCTGTTCCTAGCAAGATTCTGCTTTGGGAGAGTGATAATGCAGGGACTAAGCATAGATTTGGCATACAGAAATCCTCAGGTCCTGTCTTTATTGCAGGGAGTGATTTGCATGGTAGGGTAGATGAACAAGCAAGAAACCACCTCCTCTTGAAACCCAGAGAGCCACTACGAGTCCTGGAACACACTATACATACATTTGATAAGTCTATAATACTATAGAAAAGTCAGTGTGGTGTAGCAATGAGAATACCAGACACCAGGCACATTCAGGGGTGGGTTCTAACTTACCTCGCCGCCGGTTCGTTGCCTCCCGCGCTGCATGGGCACACACATGCACAGTAGGAGATCCAAAGAAAAATCCCCCACCAAAAAAAATCCAAAAACAAGATGGCGACGCATGCGCAGTGCTGGAAAATTGGCTTCTGCGCATGCGCAGGGGGGGAAAAACCAGGAAAAATGCAAAAAAAACAATTTCCCCTATAAAAAAAAAGATGGCGGCGACCACGGAGTAGAACCAGCTCCATGAAGTCACCAGCGGCCTACTACCTACTCAGTAGAATCTGTCCGAACCGGTAGGAACCCATCTCTGGGCACATTGCATCTCAATGCAAGACTTGCCCCTTTTGTATTCACATCATGACCTTAGACCAGTGGTTCCCAACCTTTTTTTGGGCATGCCCGATCTAAGCATCTCTAAAATCCTGATGCCCCCCCCACACACACACTTATAATCCTTACTATTCAAAAAGTGGACTCCTACTCACATGGAGGAAGCCTAAAAGGCTATTAACTTCGTTTAAACAAGGTTCC
>JANHFT010006153.1:327990-352210 GCA_032467955.1 Pseudoxenodon macrops | reverse complement strand
TAAGGTGATAACGCTCACCACCTCCTTCACCTCAAAAATAATAAGACCTCCCCAAAAATAAGGCCAAGCGTTTATTTCAGGGGGTCAAAAGAAAATAAGGCCCTGTCTTATTTTCGGGGAAACACGGTATGTGCTAAATACAAAGAATCCAAACACATTGTCTTCACATGATATCTCAATTTGTTCACTGTAATAGATTCTTAGCTGAAATGACTCATCTATCAACTTAGCAATTCTGCTAACAATGTGTATGTGTCAGAGCCCAGGAAGAAACAGGACAATCAGCAAGTCAGGTCCCAGTGGGTTATTCTTTCAAGTAAGGATTTTAAATGTCTAATCCTAAAAGGGGCATGCAGTTGGATCATCAAAACATGAGCAACATCTTTGATGGCTGGGCACCAAATATAGACATCCTCTCATAATATGACAAGTGATAGAAGTACTCCTATTTGACCATGGAATCCAACAGTTCAAATCTTGCTATATTAATTCAGTAAAAATACTAAAATTCCTGTGTCTTTTTAAAAGGTTATTTTCGGTAAGATTGTTGGTCTTTCATTGGATGTCACTCAATCTGAAACTGAACTGTATTAGTAAGTCAAATGCATGCATAAAGGTAAGATTGAGAATTTATATGAGCTTTGGAAAAAATGTACTTGAATGCTTTCTCCTAACACATTGTAGGAAAGCTACCTTAGTGTATATTGACAAAAAAATCGGAAAGAATCTGGTAGTGCTTTTTCCTGCTAATAGATTTTTTTAAAAGTACAAGTCTCTCTTAACTGAGAGTCAGGTTGCTCTGAGAACAGGGCAACAGGATTCTTCCTATGGTTACTGCATTGTTACTTTCATTTTATCAAATAAAAATGTATATATTAATATTCCCTTTATTTCTATCACTTATTCTAGCTGTTAATCATGTCACCCTATATTAAAAGATTTTTTCTTTCTTTCCTGTCTTACTTCTAATCATGTCACCTGCCTAAATAAAAAGAGAAAAGAAAAAAGAATAGAGAATGAGAAAAAGACAACTCAAAGCAGCAATAAAAAAAATGGAATCATCCATCCATCATCTCTTTATACTTTAATTGCTATGGAAAAGCAAGTCAAAACAACAATAAAACAATAAAACCAAAAAATCATCTACCCATTGTCTCTTGCTAGGCCTTTTGTTGTTGTTGACATGTCTCCCCCATTCCTCTCTTAAGTCTCCATCTATATTTATTTCTTGGAAGTCCAATCTAAGTTTTCCTCCCACCTCTACCTTCATCCACTGTCTATTTTCTAAGGGTTCTTCTGAGGTCCCTGCCTCCACTTCAAACATATCTTCCAACTCTCTTTGTATGTTTTCATTCTGGGGAAATGAGAAATAGGTGGAATACTTGAATAAGGATGGATTGTAATCTAATATAGATGTGTATTATTATTAGGAATACATAAATTGATTGAATGTAGTAATAATGTTTAATCTGATCAGTTGTATTTGTATTGGAATGCATGGCACCCAGCTGCCACTATATATATATATATGTTTTTTGAGGTTTTCACGGGTGCCTGTATGTAGGTATTTTGTTGTTCGGGTTCTTTCCCATGTAGAATCAAAGGTGCCATTAGCACAACGTTTCGGTAAAATCACATTTACCATCAACAGGTATATTTAATCTGCTGTTCTAACTTTAATATATACACATACAGATAGTTATTCAAGGATTTGTTATATTTATGGTGAATTTTCAAAGAAATGTTATTATACAGTGCTTACGGAGGCATTAAATAAAAGATGGCTTTGGATCTTGTGAAGTCTGCTATTAGCCTAGCTTGGGTGTCAGCAACCTGCGGCTCTGGAGCCACTTGCGGCTCATTGGGCCCTCTGCTGGGACTCCCTGTTGGGTAATCCCACCACTGGCTGGCCCTCCCCTTCCCCCTCCCCTTCCCCCAGCATAGCTGTATGAGCATGGGCCAGGGCTGAGATATTTAACCTGAAAAGATTGGGAAGGCCAGTTGACTTACAGCTCTTTGCTGGCATCTAATGGTCATCTGGAGTTTTGCAGCATTCCTTTCTAGAATGCTTAAGTAGACCTTGGAGGAGAAGTGAAAAATTAAGGCTGGGATGTTTCAACCTTGTTTAAAGTAATCTGTTTGACCCTCGTTAATAACCTTCTTTGAGACCTTAATATATGATGAAAAAGTAACACAATATGTGAGTTACCAAAGGTGTTGGGGCAGGAGGATCTATTTAGATGTTTAGTAGTAAAGCTTCCACTGGTTAAATTATAGTGGAAAGAGACTATTCCTAAAGTTTTCTGGATATATTATAATTTACGATATTATATAGTCACTGTCTTTTAATATAATCATTTAATATACTCATTAATGTAAACATTTCCAGCGTGATGATTATCAACTGATTTGGAATTTAATTTGTTGACATATGTTGAAAAGCCTAGCATTTTTATTATTCAAGAACCCCTGAAAAACTGCTTTTTATTATGCAAGCAAGTTTCACTGACAGTATGACATCATTTTTTTTCTTGTGTGTGTGTATCTGTTCTAATTCATTGGAAGTCACATTGCATAACAATTTGTATAGCAGATATGTAGTTAGTATATATAAAGGTGAATATGAGTATATTTATTACATGGGGTTATTTCTCTTTATTTATTTTCCCCCCATTCCTTGCTAACAACATATTTCTTTCACTGGACAAAATTTTCCACTGTTGACTTCTACCCTAGGGTAAACTGGGGTGAAGAAATTAGCTTTCATTTAACTGGATTCCTTAGGTAGGAGTGCCAACTATTATTTCAACCAGAGCTTCTCATTATTATGATTTAAAAGACATGCTTTTAAATCAGCCTTTTCCAAGCTTTGCAGATATGTGAAATCCGCACATCTGGAGAAGACCAGATTAATGTACCATGTTTTTGGACTATAAGACGCACCAGTGTATAAGACGCACCATGATTTCAAAGAGATAAGTAAGAAAAAAAAGGTTTTGTCCTCCTTGGCCCCAAGAGCAATCTACAGGCCTCCCAAATCCTCTGTGCATCTTGTTTTTTTTGCAAAAACAGGCCTGTTCTTCACCTGTTTTGGGAAAAATGGGGTGCACAGAGGGTTTGGGAGGCCTGCAGATTGCTTTTGGGGGCTTGGGGGGGAAACAAAAACACCCCCGTTTTTGCAAAAAACAGTCAATTTTTCACAAAAACAGGGGTGATTTTGCCTTCCCCCAGCTCTCAGAAGCAGTCTGCAGGTCTCCCAAACCCTCTGCGCACCCTGTTTTTGCGAAAAATGGAGTTTCAGGAGGCCAAAAATGGCTGTATTCAATGTATAAGATGCACTAATATTTCCACCCTCTGTTAGGGGGGGAAAAGGTGTGTCTTATACTCCATAAAATACATGTAAGTAGTACATCACAGTGTGATCTGCAATCAGAAGAAATGATGGAAGTGAGGCTGATGGCATTATAGGGATTAACACATAGGCATGCAGATGATCTTTAAGTATTAAACCATAAATTTTGTATTTATTTATTTTGTCAACATGTACAAGGTAACAGGTATTAGTATAGACATGGACATTATCGCATAGGATTGGTACAAATAAATAGATATAAATGAGTATAACATCGCCATGAACACATAAAACGAGTACATATCATTGGGGACATTAGGACAAGGGACGGATAGGCATGCTGGTGCGCTTATGCACGCTCCCTTAGGAAACTCTTAGAAAATGTGTGAGGTTCATGGTGCACAGTTTAAGGTTAAGGATATGGGGGTTTGAGGAACTAACAACGGAATCAGATAGAATGTTCCAGGCATTAACCACTGTTACTGAAGTCGTATTTTCTGCAATCGAGTTTGGAGCAGTTTACTTTGAGCATGTATCTATTGTTTGTCCATGTATTATTGCGGTTGAAGTTGAAGTAGTCGTTTACAGGTAGGTAAGTAGTCATTTACAATATAGGTAAGAACGTGAATTTAAAAAAAATCTGGATAATATTTGTGAAGGAGAACTAGTTAGAAATAGGGCTTCTAAATAGTGTCCACTCTTCTTAGTAGATACCCTTCATAGATTGTTCTTGGTGATTTTTGTTATGTTAGAATCTCTCATTCAAGGAAATCTATGACAGCACCTGGTGAAATCATCTTCTAATTGGTCCTTGGTTTTCCACTGCTTCTTCTAGGGTTTTTCCCCACATGCTTAGGAAAAGATTAGACAGATGTAACTGCTCAAAAACCAGCAGCTTGATATGCTCTCTTTAAATCGCCTTTTTGTGATCTCAGGGACCCTGGAGGAAATAGTTACCGAAAAATGACAGAGATGTTTCCCACCATTATGGATTGAGGAATATATGTAAGTTGAAACATAGGCCTTAAAATAGACACCGTGTTTAAAAAACAGCAAATAAAGCTTCTAGATCTCACACATCACCCCTCCAAATCCACCTTCATTTTTTTTATAGCCTCTAATTCCCCAAATATTAATTTTTGGATTTAAAAAAAGCTATCTCCTTCTCATTCTAATGAGCATCTATCCAGCAATATTCTGTGTCTTAATTTCAGTCAGATGGCATTTGGTGGAATCATGGCCATCATTCCTGCCTTCTAAGAATACTAAGCCTTTCTGATGGATTTTTTAAAAGAAATGCATTATTAGCTTTATTCAGCTGAGATTTGTTCAGAACAGATGCACAGTCCTTTGCGAGGAAGGTTCCCATGACCTGTTTTCATATTTTGCCCTTTGGTAGTACACACCGGGAGAAGAAAACTTGGCCATTTAAAACAAATGGAAATGTACGTTCCTTCTGTTCCCATCCATCAGTCTTCTTTGGAGTGGTGTTTGCAATCTTCTCTCGTGGAACCAGACATTAGGAAGGCTATGAAGGGCCTCTCTCTAGAAGACATTGGAGATTCACTCCAGAGCAGAATGAGCTACACTAAATTAGATGGTTTATTTCAGTCTAGAACTGTTTTGAGTCTTCGGTACAATCCAAATGACTCATCCAATGTGTATATTACATAAAGTCGGGAAAGCTTTCTAAATGATTCATCTTCTCCCCAGTCATACCAATTTGTCAGGAATCTGGCAATCAAAAGACACATTTTTGCTCTCTTGCAAAGGATAAGCACATGGGTGACAGACAGTTTTGTGAGAAATCAAACAAGCGCGCTTCTTGAATGGATAATTTAATATAGATATTTAAAATGTTTGGACATACAGTATAACAGGCCTGCCTTTTAGGATGAACTTTTGGAACAGGCACGCTTTCCTCAGAAGCCAAAACCATCGCTAGCTTTTGCTACTTGACAAACAAAGATTCACAAATGTAATCTGTAACTGCAAGAGTCCTAATGGACAATCACTTAAATATGAGCCAGCAGTGTGCTGCAGCTGCCAAAAAAGCCAACGCAGTCCTAGGCTGCATTGACAGAGGAACAGAATCAAGATAGTGTGAAGTGTTAGTACCACTTTATAATATATTGGTAACACCACACTTGGAATATTCCATCCAGTTCTGGTTGCCCTGATATAAAAAAGATGTAGGGGCTCTGGAAAGAGTGCAGAGAAAAACAACAAAGATGCTTAGGGAGCTGGAGCTTAAAACATATGAAGAAGGATTGCAGGAATTGGGTATGTCAACTTTAATGAAAAGAAGGATTAGGGAAGACATGATAGCCATGTCCCAATATCTAGGGGGCTGCCACAAAGAAGAGGGGATCAACTTATCCTCTAAAGGATCTGAAGAAGCAATGGAAACTAATCAAGGAGAGAGTCAACCTAGAACTAAGGAAAAACTTCCTGACAGTGAGAACTTGCCTTCAGAAGTTGTGAGTGCTCTATCACTGGAGGTTGATGGTTAAGAAGAAGTTGGACAACCACTTGTTTGAACTGTAACCTCAGCAATGTATAATGGACCTATATCATTCCTGGTTAGCTTCATTTTCCTAGGAGATGGTATACAGGCGACTTCTGGCAATAGAAGGTATAATAATAGAATTATTACCTTGAATAAGGTAACAATTTTTCCCCACTTCAAGAAACCATTGTTGTGTTCAACCATGTTGGACAACTTCTGTTGTATCTCCAGCTTTCTTTTTGGGGGGAGGGGGAAAGATTGTTGAGAAGTGTTTGTGTTGCAGCTTCAGAGGATCCTGGAGAAAGCAAATTATCCAGCTATCTTCTCAGTCACATGTCAAAACTGGGTATGGGACTGAAACAGCACTTATGGATGATGTCTAGTGGGAGCAGATTGGGAATGCTATGTCTATCGTGGCTCTCCATGATCACTTGGTGCTTTCAGTACAAAGACAGTTGCTCATAGAAGCTAATCCCAAACTTTTTAAGCCCTCATGGATAGCTGGAACATGGCATAGAAGCTAATAGATTTACAATGTAGATTTCAGCACAAGTATCATCTAAAGAGCCGTCATAAACAGTCTAGCCATAGACTTCTGCATTGGTTGCAGCTTTTCATATATAATCTGAAAGGTAGCCGCGCATAATGTGCCTCAACCTGAGGTAAAGATTAAATGGCTTAGTATAACATCAACAAAGTTTTAAAAAGCTGGAACTAGTAGTAGGCACTACTATCCACTGAAAATTCTTGAACTTCTCCTATGTAAAGATAAATCTCCAGATTCCACTATTCCAAGAGCAATGCGCACAACCAATGAATATCTTGCATGTGGAAATTACTAACAGAACGTAGTTGAGCAGTAAAACTATTACTAAGTCAACATGAACTCATAAAACATTAGACCAACAAGAGAAGATAGGAATGAGACATTGTGAATAGAGCCATGGTGACACAGTGGTTAGAATGCAGTATTGTAGACTAATTCTGCCAAATGCCAACAGTTCGATCCTGACCGGCTCAAGGTTGACTCAGCCTTCCATCCTTCCGAGGTCAGTAAAATGAGGACCCAGAGATTGTTGGAGGAAATATGCTGACTCTGTAAAACCGCTTAGAGAGGGCTGTAAAGCACTGTGAAGCGGTATATAAGTCTAAGTGCTAAGTGCTATTGTGACCCAAATACTTCCATGCAAAGATCTAACTATGAAAAAAGCTACTTAACCAGCAAGATGTGAAGTATACCTAGCTTTTTCCTTTAGAGTCACTGCTCTAGAAGAAGCAAAGGGTTAACTGTCAGGATACATATTTAAAATTAGGTATGGAATATGAATGTGCAAAAGAAAATAAAAAAGGCCGGCGTAATTATTTCCCTGGAACTTATTAAATAAGCACGGCCTTCTTTTTTAGTTACTTCTATTTTCAGACTTATATGGAACAAGAACACAACATGCTTATGTCTGTTTCTGTGAAAAGTTGGCAACCAAAGGACACAAGTTAACTTCATCTACCAAGCATTTCTTTTATTCCCTGAGTTAAATATGCTTACAGGAGCTCTGCCTTTAAAGGAAAAGCTTCAATGCTCTAAAGTAATGCTAGCAGGTCAAATAATAGGAAAGCGGATCACAATGGTGCCTGTTGCTATAACAGGCATACCTTCCCTTTTACAAAGGAAGACCAGGTTGCAGAAGAGCTCTCTTAAACAGTGTCTCTACTTCACAATAGAAAAATAAACAGGCATGACCATCAAGTAACATAAAACATAAAATTACACTAAAACAGGACTGCTGTGGGATTCGCTTCCCTTCCCTACCGGTTCGCAAATGTGAGTGTGCACGGCAGGGGTGGGTTCTAACTTACCTCGCCGCCGGTTCGCTGCCTCCCGCGCTGCATGGGCGCATGCATGCGCAGTAGGAAATCCCCCCCAAAGTCTGAAAAAAGATGGCGACGCATGCGCAGTGCTGGGAAATTGGCTTCTGGGCATGCGCAGAAGAAAAAAACCCAGGAAAAATTCAAAAAAAAATTTCCCCCCAAAAAAGGAAAAAAAAGATGGCGGCAACCAGAGTAGAACCAGCTCCATGAAGTCACCAGCGGCCTACTACCTACTCAGTAGAACCTGTCCGGACCGGTAGGAACCTATCTCTGGGCACATTGCATCTCAATGCAAGGCCTTTTGTATTCACATCATGACCTTAGACCAGTGGTTCCCAACCTTTTTTTGGGCATGCCAGATCTAAGCATCTTTAAAATCCTGATGCCCCACACACACGCACACTTATAATTCTTACTATTCAAAAAGTGGACTCCTACTCACATGGAGGAAGCCTAAAAGGCTATTAACTTCGTTTAAACAAGGTTCCAATTGCTCCCATTAAAAATCAAATTGCCCCCCTGTGGGGCAGGGCCCCACCTTGGGAACCACTGCCTTAGACTATGAATTCTAGTTCTGCCTAAAATACAAGGGGGGGGGAGAAAGAGAGAATGCTATACATAGTACTTAACACTTACTTCATGTATCACCCAAAGTTGTTGATGTACCGGTAGAAAGAATCAAAGATGAAAAAACTAGTAGCCACAATTTTTCTCATTAATCTTTATAGACGATCTTTTATCATTAGTCTGAGAAAATCCTACCCGTAAGACAAATGCTTATTAAATTTCTAAATAATAATTAATGAACAGGGAGACAAACTCTCGTATATTTTGAATGGCAAGTCAAGGCAGTAGTACAGTAAAAAAACATGTAGGTAATGAGAGTCATTCTGCAATTAACTCAAAACACAACAGCCGCTACCCAACAGTATTTCAATCACAGAACTTGACAGACATTACAGTTTTGTTAGCATGATACCATTGTCTTAATGGAGATTATCCTAGAGAGTTGTATTTCCTAAATACTGACAAACAGATGAAGCAATCTAACACTGAACTTGTTTTATTGGTTTGTAATGTGCAAGGCCAACTACTACAGTATTGTTATTTCCCCTTGTGAGAAAGCCAATTAGTAATGTGTTTGTTGAAGGGTGGGAGTCTTAAGAGAGCTACAGTGTATATTCTGTTTTGAAACTAGTCAGAAATTGTATTGTGTCCATCTATAATTCCAAAACCCACAGATTAGGTATTCACCCTAAATGAAGATTGAATGTTATTTGAACCCCTCACAAAGCAATCCTGTGTTATCCATGGGCTTGATATCATATGATGCATCTGATAGTTTAGCCCTGATTGAAAGGCTTGATACCATATGATAAACTCAGATTAAAAGGTTTTGGTGCAATTAGGAGTCTCATAGCACCTTTTCAGACTAGCAAATGTTATTAAAAGGCATTTGACAGCTGTAGCCCATGTCATCAAATGTATGTAATGGCTAAACTGATGTAGGATTTAAATTGGAAGAACCAGGAGGGGAAGAAGAGTAGGAAGACAAGGTGGTTACAGACAGTTTACATGTACTTTAACCAGAATTTATCTTTTGAGATAGCCTGAAATCTTTTGATATATGCAAGCTTAGTAGTCTTTCAACTGACTTGCACCAATTTTTTTTTGTCCCAGACCAGTACTTTGAGATCTGTAATGAAGCATCGAGTGGTTAAAATGTTCTATTATTTTGTCTTACTTGATGTCAAACCTGCATCCATTGTTTTATGCTTTTATTTATTTAACTTATATCCTACCCTTATTAGTTTTATAAACAACTCAAGGTGGTGAACATATCTAATGCTCCTTCTTCCTATTTTCCTCAGCCTAATTCACCTTATGAGGTGAATTAGGCTGAGAGTGACTGGCACAAAATCACCCAGCTGGTTTTCATGGCTAAGGGCCAGACCTGAATTCATGGTTTCCTAATTTCTATCCTGGTGCCTAAAACCACTAGACTAGATCAAATGCTCTCTGCCTGGTTTGTCCTATAAGATTCCAGATGCTACTTGATGATGGCATATATCAAATTAGAAAAAAAAACATGCATGAATGCTTCTAAACTTGTATGCAAAGTTGTTGGGAGTCTGTAATAGTGATAGTGATGTAAATTTTATGCTGGCAAAACAGACATCTGGCTTTCTTGGTCTATCTTAGCATCATCTTCCTGTTGTTTATGCTTCAGGTTGGATCGCTGTTTGTAAGTATTGCCTTTCCACTTAGTGCCTGAGAAAGTACAATATCATTATCCATTTTGGGTTGTAGCTTATTAACACTTTAGTGTTTTGAGTAGCTTGTGCTGTGATGTCAACACCATAAATCACAGGTGTCAAACTTGCCGCGTCACGTTGCCGTCACGTGACATTTTCCCGCTTTGTGGAGCTGGGGCTGGCCTGCACGTGACGTGACGCATCTGGCCCACAGGCTGCCACTTTGTCATTCCTGCCACAGATGCTATAAGATTGGCGTATACTCACCCATAACTGCTTAACCTTTGAAAACATAAACCTCCCAATCAGTAGCACAGTCCAGGCACATTATAGCTGTAAAATATTCCAATATTTTCATAGCTCACCTAGAATACTTTTTATTTTTTTTAAATACTTTTAAAAATAACTTTTTAAACCCCAGAAATCGCTTTTATTTACATTATTGATTCACTGATGACATGTTTATCATCTGCATTTACTAAAAAGAATCTCTCATTCAATTACATGAGACCCTCAACAGCTTCCACCTCACCATTAACCTTAACCTCAACCTATGTACAGAACAAATCCATTTCTTTTATGTCACAGTAAAACTATATAATGGACATATAAACACCATGTTATACAGTACATGAAACCTCAGATCACTGTGTATAACTACATAATTCCAGCATCCATTAGGAACACACACCAAATCTATGAATATAGTCTGGCATAACAGGGACATGGTTTCCTTCAAAGCTTGATTCATTTCCATATAAAATTAATACAAAATTCAAACCATGATTTATTAGTAAACCAGGTCAATAAATAGGTAAAAGTTCAACAATGGAACAAATTCTATCTGGTTAGCATTCCTCAGAATTATTTTTATCTAACTCCAACCATGAATTCATTGGCTGCTTTAAGAAATTGTGATGTAACATGGACTTTAAGTTCATTTTGAATTAGCTATCATCCACAAAGCAATTTTAAGTCCTAGATCATAATGGGATTTGATTATCTTCAAACAAGAAACTCTCCTTTCATGTCTCAAGTTACTTTCAAGGCTATACTATTATTAGTGTCAATCATGGCATGTGGAGAAAAAAATCCTAGCTTTCTGGATTGTAGAAATGTTCTCATCTACTGTATGATTAAAAATGAGATAAATAAGCAATAGTGGATCAATTATATTACAGGTAGTCCTCAACTTATAATCACAATTGGGACCAGACATTCAATCCTAAACAATGTGGTCTTTAACTGAATCACACCCAATTTTTTGCCAGAGTTGTTAATTGAATCATACAGTCATTAACCAATCTGGCTTCCCCCTTTGCTTGTCAGAAGCCACACACACAAAGTCACAAATGGCAATTATGTGACCCCAGGACTCTGCAATCATTGTAAATACATGCCTGTTGCCAAGCACTCAAATTTTACGTCTGCAGGGATGCTGCAAATCTGGTGTAAAGTGTAAAGACTGGTTGTAACACTGAACAAACATTAAGCAATTGGTCACAGGTTAAAAATATTTTTTATAAGAAACCTTCCCATGAGAAAATGCTGATTAGAAAAAAAAATGAGTTTGAAGCTTTGACACTAGAGAGAACTAGAAATAGTTTCCCTGTTTTTCTTAGCTTCTTAACTTTATAACTGTAAACTTTAATACAAATTATTAAAAAATATTCTTGTTGGTGACTTATGCCGCTTAGAAACATTCTTGGGTAGTCATTTTTGGTTTCTAAAGCAGTTTATCGCAGGAAATGGTGATAAGGTGAAAACCACTGTGAACCAACATTGTGTTTACAGTATCAAATTCAGAGAACCTCGTCCTCCCAACACACACACACACACAGACACACACGCTTGAAACCATTTTCTTTTCTGATCAACTGTTTTGCACAGGCTGCTATTTTTCAACATCCTAAATGACCTCTTTTCCTTAATTAGCTATTTCATTTCTACAGTCTGCATTTGACAAAAGTGGGTTTGTTTTGAACGTCTTAGATTTCCAAACTCTGCCCCAGGCATCTCTAAACATTTTAGGAATGCAGATTATCAAATATTTCTTTCAGCTCAGAAAGTTTGCTGCTTTTCTTCCCAAGCAAAGACCCCTTAGCAACAAAAACAGCAAGTTGTTTTTTTTAAAAACACAAACACGTAAATGCATCCTATGTCTAAAATAAGATGCATTTACATAAACGCTTTGTAATGCCCTTGAATCTTGGCTGAAAGTAACACATAAAAGGAAATACCTCCTCTAAAAGAAGCCCTGTTTTCACCACAAAGCTGTTTTCTAGGCAAGCGTGGTCAAGCCTATGAAGGATGATGTCCAAGAATCCCCTTTATAACAATGTACTTTATAACAATGGCAAAAGTAATAAAGAAAGCTAACTTTTATTTGGCACTTTATTAAATTACTGGAAGAAATAGGTTAAAAAAAAAAAAAAAAGCAATGTCACATGTTCAGAGTCCTGAGGCCCAGCTGTAGTCCAATTTCCTTAATTTACGAAGTTCTCTTTCCTGAAATTTTGATAATTTAGATACACCCTCCCCAAAGCACTCTGTTGTCTGGGAAGCCTCTGGGCAAACTTCAATATCTTCGGATTCCTCTTCTGATTCCTTCTCTTCACTGTCACTTAGCATTTCGACTTCGTCTGCAATTTCAGTAGTGCTGTTTAAAAAAAAAAAAAGGAATGATGTAAAGCATCTTCTATTTTTCTCAAAAGCACATCTTTTGTTTACAGAGATCCTAATTCGGTGTTGGAGAAGCTTTTCGGCACTGAGTGCCAAAACGGAAGTGCACATGCACGCACATGCCGGAAACTAGAAGAGCAGCCGCCCGGTGCACATGTGTGCACCAGGCATCGAAAGAGCAGCCGCCCAGTGTGCATACGCACGCCGGGAAGATGATCTTCCAGTTTTCAGCGCGTGCATATGCACTGGCCAGTTCTTCGCACGTGCATGCACACCAGAAACTGGAAAAGCAGCAGCCCGGTGCCTATGGACGTGCCGGACACTGAAAGAGCAGTCGCCCGGTGCGCATGCGCGCGTCTGGAAGATGATCTTCCAGTTTATGGCATGTGCATGTGCACCAGCCAGCTGGTCTTCTTGCGCACATATGTGCCAGAAAACGGAAGAGCATCCGCCTAGTGCGCATGTCAGAAACCAGAAGAGCAGCCGCCCTGTGCACATGTATGCACCAGGCATCGAAAGAGCAGCCGCCCGGTGTGCATACGCATGCCGGGAAGATGATCTTCCGGTTTTCAGCGCGTGCATATGCACCGGCCAGTTTTTCGCACATGCATGCACACCAGAAACTGGAAGAGCAGCCGCCCAGTGCCTATGGGTGTGCCGGACACTGAAAGAGCAGTCGCCCGGTGTGCATGCGCACGCCTGGAAGATGATCTTCCAGTTTATGGCACGTGCATGTGCACCAGCCAGCTGGTCTTCTTGCGCACATGTGCCAGAAAACGGAAGAGCATCCGCCTAGTGCGCATGCCAGAAACCAGAAGAACAGTCGCCCGCTGCTCTTCTAGTTTCCGGCACTCCCGCGCACATGAAGATCAGCTGGCCAGCACACCAGAACCCAGAAGAACAACTGGCAACAGCTGACATGCCAGGAGAGATGGCTTTGCCTGCCAATTCTGGCATGCGTGCCATCACGGTCCTAAATAATGCTGATATACAAAAGTCCAGAAAATTATCTCGGTCAACAGTTCCACAGCCCAGTAGTCCTTCCTTTCTTCTAAAAAATTTTCCTGAACATATAAAATAGGTTCTAGTATGAAAAGGAACAGAGATTCCTTAAATGCATATTTTCTGATTCTCACTTTCTATACAACAAGCACTGATGCTGTTTGTATATGTACCAAGCTACGTCATGGAAAGACAGGCATTTTCCTTGAGGTGTCAGCAATTTATGTATTTGCAATATATCCTGTGAGGGAATAGTAAAGTAAAATCTAGGGGGAAAGCGCTATTATTACGTTAATATGCATACTTGGTAGTCAGATTCTCTGTGCTTTGGGAGATCAATAACAAGGCCTTGGGAGGGGGGGGCGGCAAGGGGGTTGCAGATATTTTCCCTCCTGGCAAGAGTACATTCATGCAGCAATTCAGTGGGAGTTCCCGTGTGCTATTTGTAGTCTGGTAAGAGTTGAAATTGGAGGGTTGGAGATTGGCAATCTCCTGGGACAAAATGTCTGCAGAAAATCTGATCAACTCGGGATTAATTTGATTATAACCAAATCCAGGGTATGGATTTTACACTCTGAAGAATCCAACTACTACATATGCCTAGCACACCAGGACTACTGTATTCCAAGAAATCCATGAATTCACATGTTCATTCATCAACCATCTTTAATGGCATACTCAAATGATTGAATCCTCTCCTCCTTGAATAAGCTCTAAAGAGTAAAGAACAACCTGGCCCCCTTCCTGAAGATAACTGTGGCAGAGGGGGGAAGGCTTTGGATCCTCAAATTTCTAAACTTTCTAGACATACCTCAAACACAAGAGAAGTATCCCTATCTTGAGCTGATATTTCATTTACTTCCCACCATTCGGAACAGAAAGGGAAGTGACCAAAGTAGAAAGGAAAAAATGGCAAAGGAAGGACATGCGGTGTTTCACATCCTGCACCTTGACAAATGGTCTAATTCAGAGGGGGGGAGGTTCTAAATCTTCTTACTGCCGGTTCACTCAGGGGCATGCTGCAGCCACACATGCGCTTTGTGCATGCGCAATACTTTTATAAAATTCAAGATGGTGGCACCCATGGCGCCCCCGAACGGACCGGCTCGAGAATATGGCAGGTCCGGGTTACTAACAGTTCTACCAAACTGTGCTGGTAAGTTACTAACGGTGTGGTAGAAGCGGACCGAACTGTTACGAACCCACCTCTGGTCTAATCCCAGTAAGGGATTGTTGGGGTTGATTGAGGGGTGACAGTAGTTGATTCATTTTTAGAACTCATGACAAGTCAGATTGGATGTCTCGTAAATCTCTGAACCCAGTATACATGCAGCCTATACGGGTAACTCAATATCAACCAAAACAGGGCAATACATTTTAGTATTTTATCTCTGAGAGACATCTCAGGTGTCTTACTTACCCTGTTCTAGGCACCAGCAACGAGTGAATAAAAAGGGGACATAAGAAAGAAGCTGAAGGTAATACATGTGCTGGAGTATGAAGCAGCTGGGGAGAAAAGACAGGCAGGTGAGATTAGAGCACTTTCTTAAGAAGTCATTGCAAATGTCTACATTTCTGAGTGTAGATTAGATCCATTCTTACTTCTTTAACAGCAGGTGATTCTTGACCTAGCCAGTTCTGCACAGGAACCTTCCCAATATCCATTTCCTCTTTCATTTGCTGCCGATGCTTCCCCAATAACAGGTAAAAAGGAGTCATGGAGACACTCTCCTCAACTGCTAACTATAAAGGAAATTGGGGTGGAGGGGGGAGAATACATCTACAATAAGGCATATGCAAATAATTTTCAAGCACAGGCACAGACATTTTCCAAAAGTGCTACAAAATAAGTAAACAGTAACTTATCTTTGGAGTGCATGCTTGTTCAGCAATAAGGTGCAATCGGATGATAGGCAGTCATTAAGTAGGTCAGCCTTTGTATCCTGGTGGAACTAGAGTATCTCTCTATAATATGCTGCTAACAGAATGAACTACAGAAAGTATCCCTCAACTTGTTTGGGAGGTACAAGGTTAGGAAGGCAAGATTGAACTAGCAATACTTGACCAGAAGATTGGTGCAATCCATGACTGGCTTAGCACCTACTCCATGACTTTTAAGAGCCCAGAAACGCCAAAAAAAGGTACTGTAATTCCTTGATATGAAGGCCAATTGTTATTTGGAATTGCTTTATCTTAACAACCTGATTGTAAATTATAATATATGTTTATACTATTTAAGATACATTTTTAATTTGAAAAAAACTAAATATAGTACCCTGTTTCCCTGAAAATAAGACCTCCCCGGATAATAAGCCCAATCAGGATTTGAGCGCATGTCCTAAAATAAGCCATCCCCCCAAAATAAGCCCTCCCCAAAACACAGCAGCAACCATGAGGTGTCCACGCTCACCACCTCCTGCCCCTCAAAAATAATAAGACCTCCCTGAAAATAAGGCCAAACACTTATTTCGGCGGTCAAAAGAAAATAAGGCCCTGTCTTATTTTTGGGGAAACACAGTGCCTATCTTGACCATTCCTTAAACGGTTTTCTTCCAGGCGTCCTTCACTTTTTCAACTAAAATAAAGCTAAAATTATCTGCAGATATCATATTTTACTTAAGCATTCAAAACTTAATCGGCAACTCTCACAATTCATCTTTATTGCCACCCACCATGTAGCAGTAGATGGGTGTCTCAACCTTTCCCACAGTCAATAAAATAACAAATGCAGGGTGACTACATGTTTGCCATCTTAAAGAAAGATTCAATACTATCCTTGCCAAATAATGTGAAAGACAGGTATCCCGTGATGAGACATGAAAAATTAAGAATGACATGAAAGGAGGCAGTGTTGTAGATGAAGTTGGGGAAATTTCTGACACAACTTTTTAGATTCAGAGACACCCAGGCCTCACCTTAAGGCCTCACCTTAAGATGGCATTGCATTCTACTCTGAAATATAACTCAGCATTCAAAATGGATTTTCATTTCTTTCATAAAGTCATTTACGTAGCTACAAATATTAATACCTGTCTACTGGAAGGCGTAAGTCTCTCTTCTGGGGTCTTTGTGCTAAAAGTCATTAATTCCTACACAGAAGGAGGGGAAAAGCAGGATTACAGATAGGAAAAGTGTCCTTCAAATTACATTGAGTTTTTAAAATGGCACACCATTCAAAATACCAGGTGAATTTAAATATGAGATGTGGCTGTTAACCAAAACATGGGGGATAATGAAAAAATATTTGCTACTATTTGGAACAATGCCTTTCCTTTCAAAGGTTTCAAAGGAAAGGAATACAAAATTCCTTTTCTCTCTAATAGTGACCAAATGACACATTTTTAGTGTTGTTGGGGAGAATACATTGCCAACAAACCAGGTCCAGCATTCATATAAAGCAATATTGGATTTAGACAAGCCAAATTTCATATCAGCATAGTATTTGGTAGCTGGAATTAGATTGCAGGAAAATAACCTATATCTTAACACAGTAAGAGATATGTAAAATGCAGGTTGTTTAGAGAAGCCCATAAATATCAAAACACTTGACAGAGCAAAACTTCTATAGCTGGCTCAATATACTTTATCTAGGCTGCAATCCTAAATGGAGTAAGAGCCTCTGAACAAATAGGACCTATTTCTAAACAAGCGATGCAGAATGTGTCATTAGTGCTTGAAGTAATATGCATGTATGCAATTTCTACAGCTGTCCATCTCAGTCAATTTCTGGGGAGGTTTCCAATTCAAAAAATACATTACAATTAAAACTACTAAAAACATTTACAATTTAAGAAAAACATCCAGATTAAATAGACGTAGGAGTAGTCAGGAAACTCAGAGTCTTTAAGTTATTTTTTTCTTGTTTCTATCTCTCATTAACACTAGGACGATATTGTAATGACAGTCTATTGGGAAGACTGGGCATAAAATGAACATGACAGCCTCTTTTCAGATCTGTTAGTCACGCCTACCAATTTCCTTCTAAGTCGTTTTAATAAAGCCAGCACTTACGTGTGTTTCAGTCAGAAAATAAAACTGTGATTGGCTAAGCCACTGATATTTTTCGGAGGTAATACATTCAGGCACCTCTCTTGGAACAAAGACAGCCCACTGGACTTTCCCTCTGCAGACATTTCTTTGGATACACAAGGGCCGTGGTTCGTTGGGCTTGAACACAAACACTAAAGCAGAGAAGAATAACTTTAGCCTTTGAAAACAACCTCGTCTGTTCTTCTGACTCAGAGTTGAAGAGTCACTGAGTTACAACGATCCCAAGCATGGAGTCCCAGTCTCGATATTGCTAATTGATCTTTTATAAGGGCAGCTTAACAATTAATCTGGCAGTAAATAACCATCATTATAGTTTTAATGATATGAGAAAAACCACAGGCATATGACACCTCTTTGATGAGAAGTGAGCTACAATGAGCCTTTCCCCAACTAGTCCGATTAATAGATTGGGACTAACAACTCCTTGAATTTCCAGCTATCATGCTGGTTCAAAATCTTAATCTCTTGATTTGGAGGAAATCAAGGTAGAGATGACTATTGTTCAGGAAAAGAAAAGGAAAAAAGATTCAGATTTCTTTATATGGCCTTCATCTCAACCCACTATGACAGCTTCTTAACGTTGGGATTCAGAGACAGTACTCTGTACTTTTTCAGTTATTTCCTCAGCCAAAATGGCTGGTTCATAAAGTGACACAATATTATTATAAAACTGGTATCAAGATTACAAGGTTTTCTTTAAAAACGTATTTTCTTCCTCTCTGGTAAAAATTTGAAAACCAGAAGCTGCTTTAACAGTAAGAGATTAAGTAATTACTAACAGATACTCCGAAAAGAAAATAACTCCCTCTATATGTAAAATACCTTTACTCTAAATACAGTGAGTAACTGGTTTGTGATCCTACGATAAAATTCATTTTATGATTGCTACCCTTAATCAATTTTTGGCAATTATCCACTTCTACCTCAGCATCCCCCTGTACCTTTACTCATATTCAAGAGGACTCGGCCCTCTGCAGGATCAAAGCAAAGAAAAAGACTGAAAAACTAATTAATTTCCCATTAAGTTTTTGGGTAGGATCTAAGTTTCCAGGTTCAGCCTAGTTTTAAAAAAAATGTTTTAAGTGGCATTAAATCTCAAATATTTTTCTAGGCATGATAATACCACAGCTTGGACCAACCACTCTCCACGAAGCAGAAAGGCCTCTTTATTCTCACCATCTGAATATTCTGAGTGCTGAGAAATTGCGGCAATGTTCTCAGACAGATAATCAGGCTGAAGAATGTTGACATGTAACTGGGCACTCCATTCCACTGAAGAGAAAAAATAATCAGGTCAGTAAAAGAACCACAGACTGTGAAAACATTTTTTTTTCTAGAAAGGGCACAACTTGCAAGGGGGGTAGATTCAATTCAAATGCAGCTTTCAAAATATTTTGTAGGATCTGTATAAGAAATGAGAGTAAGATGGTATTCCATGACAATGGCTGGCCTAAGGTTACCCAAAAAGGATCGCAAAAGGATCCTGAAATCCATCAATCACATTTTGGCCACCATCAGCTCTAAAGATTCTGTATAGTTCATCTGGAAAGGAGAGACCATACAACTTACCAAAGTGGCACAGGATAAGCATAGCCCTAATAGATTCACATTTTGAAATCATGAACTCTTAGAAATCAACTAATCATATAATTTACTATTAGTCTTCTTCGAGTTAATAACAAAAGATATTAAAATGTGCTCCAGTAGACAATTAGTTTTCTCAAAATGTATAGGACAAAGACAGGTTACATTTTGGCCAAGAGTAAAAACAAACCAAAAAGCATAATTTTCATATAATGGTCACTATTTAGATCCCTCTCTATTTAGATCCCACAGTCTTCAGTCCCTCAGATACTCAGGAGAGATCTACTCAATGTTTCAGAGGCAGGAGATAGGATGTTTTCTACTGAGGCATCCAAGTTATATGCAACTCTGTTAAGTCGTCTTTCTTGTTTTGTTATTAGAATATTTTTGTCTCGTGGCTTTTTGATTTTCGTTAGTTGCCTGGATTTCTGTAAATCTTTTATTTATTTCTAAAATAGGTCTTCGGTCCCACCTCTCCTGCAGCTTTTCAAAACTCTCCTGGAAGAACTTCCAATTCTCTGAATTTCTGGGAGAGCAATGAAAGGGACAGGTGGTTATCCCTCTCAAAGCTTCACTGTAAGCTCTCCACAAGTGTCACTGAGTTTCCCTCATGTAGGACTAGCAAAATAACTCTAACAGGATTACTAACAGCACCCTAATTATGGAATAGGTTTGCTGGTGCTAAATTACTCATTTCAATTTCTATTTAATGTAAAAAAAAAAATCAAAAAAATCCTCTAATTTTGTATAGTGATTGTCTAGTAAGTAGACTTCATGTTTTGTTTTGTTTTGAAACATCTAGGTTTTAAGCTGAACAAAAATTCTGGCCATTTGTCAAAAAGCACACAGATTAACTCAGTATCTTTTGCCAATTGTACCTCACTTAATAATAGCAGGCAGCTGGCAGTTAGCAAGAGTAATCCAGTGCATGTGCTAGTGGATTAACCTGCCATTTGTTGTTAAACATTTACTAAAAGGGTTTTCTTTACCCAGATGAAATCAAAACTGAAGGAGTTTGTTTGCACTGACCGATTCTTTCAACTATGGTGTTCCTGTAGCATAAAATGCCAAGGAGAAAAGAAGATACGAGAAGTAAAAGACTTACATGAACAATTCAGCAAGTTCCAGCAGCACAAAAAGCCACTGCTGGTGGTGCCAAGGAGATATTTGGAACAAATCAGCCTCCCAAAACACAGGCTCCTAAAGGAAGAAAGGAAAGGTCAAAATCGTTGCCTAACTCCAAATCGTGCCAGTAACATTTAGTGCTATGTTCGTCAGCATCCAGGATTGAAAAGTGGTGGAAAAAGAGCTGATCATTCCCTGTTCAGTGAGGTATTTCATAAGATGTCCCCTCTACATTAACAAAGGTCTATCTCAGAAACTCATTTCTCAAATTTGGTTGTAAGACTACTGTGCTGACCAACAATATGTTTCAAAGCGATATACTGTATACCAGGGGTGAAATTCAGCAGGTTCTGACAGGTTTGGAGAAGCGGTAGCAGAAATTTTGAGTAGTTTGGGCAACCGGCAAATACCACCTTTGGCTGGCCCCAGAGTGGGGTGAGAATGGAGATTTTGCAATATCCTTCCCCTGTCATGCCCACCAAGCCACGCCCACAGAACCGGTAAGGAAAAATTTTGAATTTCACCCCTGCTGTATACTCAACAGCAATCTATCTATTACCTATTTAACACATGGTAAACAAGGTCATCTAAAAAATTCCTGCAAAAGGAAAGACGTCACTGATGTTCAAGCCAGCTGGATGTTCAAGGGTTAAGATTAGGCAAAGCCTTGCAATTTCACCACTGAGCAAATTTAGTCTTTTTACCTACATCTCCCAGCAGCAACTATACGTGCAGACCTGGGAACAAATTCCATTTTACAACCGTACCATTCAAACCTCCTACAGCAATCAGGCAAATGTTTACACAAAGAGGGTCAAGGAAGTCATTTGAAAAAAAAAAGCACCTTCCGAGCAAACGGTTCTGTTGAAACCATTTCAGATAATACTGCTGCTTTGCAAGTGCTGACAGGCAGGAGGTCATGATCAATTTTAGAAGTTTGCTGAAACCGTCTTGCTGACAGGACAGTAAATTAGGAGGAACTGGCTTTTACTAGCAGGAAAAATGTGAGGCATTCAAGCAGACTTGAGGGCTCAGATGCATTGAGAACTATAGTGGCTAATTTATCTGTTTAAGAATATTGTATCACAAGAACTCGCACTTCAAAAGGGTGGTCTATTTACTAAGAAACACAAATGCAGCCACGATAGTTAGTTATAATGAATTGTCAGTTTAATCATTTGTGTTAATCAGGCTCCCTTTACTGGCTGCGGGAAGTTTAGAAATGGGAGGGCCAATGACCTTGCTTGTTATTCCCAAAGCACATTTTAGTTTCATAGAAGAGCAATTTTACATTCCTTTAGCTCAACCTTTCCCATTATCTCTCTTCCCTCATTTTATTCTTCATCAAGAAAAGATCCCAGCCTAAGCTAAAATTACCGTGTTTCCCAGAAAATAAGACCAGGTCTTATTTTCTTTTGACCCCTGAAATCAGTGCTTGGCCTTATTTTTTGGGAGGTCTTATTATTTTTGAGGTGCAGGAGGCGGTGAGCGTGGTCCCCTCATAGCTGCTGCTGTGTTTTGGGGAGGGCTTATTTTCGGGGGATGGCTTATTTTAGTGCATGTGCTCAAAAGCCTGATTGGTCTTATTATCCAGGGAGGTTTTATTTTCAGGGAAACAGGGTATATACATACTGGATATGCTATTCCAAGCACAGAAAATGAGTTAAATTTATTAAGACTTTTGTCTCGTCCGATCCTGTTCTTAAAACTAATTAGAGGAAGTTGTAAACTGAGAAGAACCTTTCAGACTCATTTCTGAAAACTGCAACGTTATACTTTTCAAATGGAGTTTTTTTTTTTAAAAAGTGATTTAAATACAAGCAAAACAACAAGACCAAGAATAACAAGTATACAAGTACGTACATTATAGTTCCTGGAGGATGGCAGAAAGTGCATTTTAAATCCCATGTTTCAGAATCCCACACGGTGATTGTTTTGTCAAAGCTAACAGCAAGTAAAGAGCCGTCTTCAGAGAAGCAGCAATGTGTAGCTTGATAATTATGGTAACTTCCTACAAAATCACAGGTCCAAGTTATGCTTTCATCTGCTGAGGAAAAGGCACACAGATTTAGGAAAATAATTATAAATGTTAGCTGTATGGCATGGGGGAAAAATCATGTGAGAACTTTAATTTTTACTAATTTGGTCCAGTTTGATCGTGAGGTTAACCGTTGTATTCACTTGCTCCTTTCCCTTGCCAGAAAACTCCCAATTCTTTGCAATGGGACAGTATCAAACTAACGTGGGACCGAGGAGGTTCCATTTTCTTTTTCCACTGGAAGAGAAAGAGAGCTTAGTCATCTTGGTAGTCCAGCGGAGCAATTCCACATAAACTGCATACTACTCTCTCTTCTTTCTGAAGCAGGAAAAGCCACACATTGCTGGGAAGATTTCTGTCCACTTCAATAAAACCAAGAGACCTCTGTGTGGGAGTAATACTTGCCATGGCAAGCAAAAAAGTGAAGAAGAAAAAAACCCTATACGACTTAAGTTTTTTTTCTACACAAAATGGAATCCTGCTAAAAGCATGTCCCTATTTAAGTTACATATTTTTGCTGGCACTTTGTTCAAGAGAAATCCTAGGTTATCAATCCACAGCTGTGTAGGTTTGCTTGACGCAAACATAAATCCGCAGACTTCACTTTTAAAGGGCTTTTTAATAACCTATTTACAAACATTAACTTGGGCCCACAGCTGCAGTTTTTCTTGGAATCCATCTCCTTTCGGACCACGTGGAAGAGAGAATTTAGTGTCATGAAATGTGCATTACATTTAATACAGGGGTGGGTTCTGATTCTTTTTGCTGCTGGTTCGTTCAGGGTTGTGCCTCGGGCGCATGCGCAGCAAACAAAATATAGCTTCTGTGCATGCGCAGAAACAAAATCCAAAATGGCGGCACCCACAGAGATACCAAAAGAACCGGCTCTGCGATGTCATCGTCGAGTTACTACTGGTTCTAAAGAACTGGTTAGAACCGGTAGGAACCCATCTCTGATTTAATACAACATTTGGATGTACCACATCAAGAAATGAACACACACACACACACAAACACAAACACAACACTCAAAAAAGCAAGATAGAAACTTCTCCAAATAGGTGTTCCTAGCTGCCACTTTAAGTGCCCAGGTTATGAAAACCAGAAATAACTTCCAAGTACAAAGAACACAACACTGGGATATCTTAAACATGGAAAAGTGCAGAAGCTTAAAATTAGGGGGGGGGGAGAGAGAATCTTACATCTTCACAAAAATGGCCTCACAAAGATCACTAAGCTTTCATGACTGAATGTAAAGGGTTAAGAAAATACAGTTACAAAGAAACTCAGGTTCAGTAGGAACTGCTATCCTAGTTGCCATCAATTCGGCACAGGACAGAGAAACTCAATCATAGCTACAATAAAGTCTTTTTCTCTTGCATTATATATTATCTTATTCTAGTTGCAAAGTTCAGAAATGGTCAAATTCCATTGTGCATAAAAGTGCTAAGTGACATAGGCATGTCTCTCTATGTAGAGCAGAGTTGGGTTCTGAATCTTCTTACTGCTGGTTCGCTCAGGGTCGCACCTTCAGTGCACAAGCGGCAGTCAAAAACTAGCTTCTGCGTATGCGCAGATGCAAAATCCAAGATGGCAGTGCTCACGGAGCCACCGACTAAACGACTCTGTGACATCACCGCAGAGTTACTACCTACTCTATAGAACCGGATAGAACCGGTAGGAACCCACCTCTGATGTAGAGATAATTTTTACATATTAAAATAAATAAATACTCTAGAACAGTGTTTCTCAACCTT
>JANHFT010006153.1:313262-326769 GCA_032467955.1 Pseudoxenodon macrops | reverse complement strand
AAAATTAAGGTGCGTCTTATACTCAGGTGCGTCTTATACTCCGAAAAATACGGTAGTCTTGGAACAATTTGGTTGAAGCAGCAACCAACAGTACTGTTGAGCAGCTTTGACAGAGACCAGCAAACCTCTTTCTACAATAAGACTTTGAAGGATGCCATGTGACCTCAAAAGAGTAGATCTCTTTAATTCAAAGCTATTCTTGAAGGCTGTTCAAAATTAAAATTACTTTAGAAATAAGGTAGCAGGACCATTTTCTACTGTAAGTCACTCTAAGCTAACTCCCTCCTGTACAACACTGATGGGGTATATGTAGCTACCAGATCTTCATAAGTTTTCAACTTCTAGCTTGTCTAACCAACACAGTAAGTTATGGAAGCTGGACTCCAAAATATCCCAATACCCCCAATAGCTCCCCATTCCAGAGTTGCAGCAGCCATAATTTTGGGATCGGGTCATGGGGGTTGGGGGGAGTCTGCTGTAACTTCGAAGGGTTGCTAAGCGACCAGTTGAGGTCTGTGATTGGCTAGTGGTTAGAATGTAGTACTGCAGGCTAACTCATTGCTCACTCCAGGAGTTCGAATCGGAGTGGCTCAAGTGTTCCATCCTTCCAAGGTTGGTAAAATGAGGACCCAGATGGATGGGAGCAATAGGCTGAAGCTGTAAACCGCTTAGAGAGGGCTGTAAAAGCACTGTGAAATGATATATAAATCTAAGTGCTATTACTATCATAATACATTTCATATGTTAAATCAAAACCAATTGATTTGGTCTTACTGTTATCGGAATGTGAAGTACAAAGAAGAGTTCCATCAGGTGAGACAGAGATATACTGTATCGCAGCTCCTAAACGAGGCAAGAATTCCTTTTTAGCATCTGACCCATCTCGCCACTGAACCAGCACTGATTCAATCCCGCCACTCAGGAGGCTAGTGCCTGTTGTTCCAAACAAAAAGAAATGAGTCAAAGGGCGGATGAATCGATTAACAACCAATAAGAGAATAACTTATAATAACTTAAAGTAAGAATAACATATAAGAAACCAAGAACAATGGGGCAACAGTTCTTTTTTCCCCCCTCCCAATTTACTCAAGTGATTTTAATTATTTTACAATTATGCCATAGATAATAATAAAGCCAATTCTTGCTTTGGCTGAGTAGCCTGTACAAGTATTTGGATCCTATGAGGATTGAATAACTTGTCATACTAAGTGGAATTAAAAAGGGCTGAGACCACAATCTTGTACAAAATGACTGAGGAATGAACTCAGTGAACTGACTGCCTCCAAACTGTGCAGCACTGTATATGATAAATGTTCTGCTGTAAAGGTATATAATCATTATATATATATTTTTTTTTCTCTGTATATAATAGGTCTCACAAACTGAAATTCAACTTCTATAATGCTATAGTTAACATTTACTTTAACAAGGGATTAAGGTTTTTCTTTTAACATAAGAAACAGGATTTTCCAAGCAAAACCTTACACTTTGCTTACGTTAGCAGAAAAATATGTTCTGCTGCCACACAGCAAAATTCCTCCTGTTTCCTGTTCAAATAAGAAGCCAAGAATAAAATAAACACCGCAGGGGCCACCTCAAGTGCTTGGCAAGGTCCGGAATTTTCCAACAGAGAGCTGATTTTCCCCCAGCTACTTAGGGAATGGCTCAACTTCCCTGTTTACATACACTGATATAAAACAGGCATAACCATTTTATTACCTTGCCATTAATCAACCTGTAACCGTGATTTAAAAACCCTGTTTTTGCTGTTGAACCCATTTTTAACCTTCATCTTTGATAGATTTACAGTTAGTTCTCGACTTATAACCACATTTGAGCCAAAATTTCTATTGCTAAGGGAGGCATTTGTTAATGCAGTTTTGTCCCATTTTACGATTAGTGTTATAGCAAGTGAATCTCTGCAGTTGTAACCTCAGTAACATGGTTGTTAAGTGAATCTGGTTTCCCCATTGACTTTGCTCGTCAGAATATCACATGACCTCAGGACATTGCGGACAGTCATAAATATGAGTCAGTTGCCAAGTGTCTGAATTTTGATCACGTGACCATTGGGAATGCTGCTATTGTTGTAAGTGTGAAAAAAGGTTATAAGTCACTTTTTTCAGCATAATTGTGCTTTTAATGATCACTACATGAATGGTTATAAGTCGAGGACTACCTGTCTTTAGTATATCAAACTGTATTTCTTGTAGGAGTATTTAATACTTTTGTAGCACATTTTCAGCAGTCTGCATATTTATAGATCATTAAAATGTGCATGCTTTCAAAAATTGGCAGCATAAGTCAGGCAATTTTACCTTCTACAGAGAAAGCAAGATCGATAACTTCATTGTGATGCCAGTGCATTGTGGAAAACGTATATTCTCGCTTATGATTAAAATTTCTCCTATAGGAATTAAAAAAAACAACACACTGAATTGCAATCAACTTCTCAAGAGTTTAAAAGGAGCCAACATACAAATCACTTTGGTCAAGTGTTAAACCAACCATCCCCAATCCAGTGGTGTGAATTTCTTTCTCTAGCCAGCCAGTATGGCCAATACAGAGAACTGAAGACACTGAAGTCTGCACATCCAAAGACACTTTAGCTCAGTGATGGCTAACTTTTTTACCGTCACGTGTCAAAACTGGGGGCGAGCACGGGGGAGCGGGAGGCACGGATGCTGTGCCCACCCATAATTCCATGCGTGCCTCCCCCGCGCATGCGTGTGTTACACCCCCACCCCGGTCCCAGTCCCAGTCCGCGATGACACACCCGTTTTTTCTCTCCCCAGGCTTCAGAGCCTTTCTAGGAACCTGGAGGCTCTCTGGAGGCTGGAAATAGCCCGTTTGCCATTTCCGGAAGTTGGCAAATGGGCCATTTCGGACCTGAGCTTCCATGCCCACCGATATGGCTCCACGTGTCACAGCAGTGACATGCCACCACTGCTTTAGCTGAAGGCATCAGTGCTAAATATTTTTGATTCTTAAGCTTGCAAAATAAGACTATTTATTTCTTTTACATTATACCTAGACTCTACCAAAGAAAATATAGGTGAAAACACATGATTGCTTTCACATGTGCATCACTTGCCTGGCTGTAAACTACTGCAAAAGGATAACTAATAAGCATTCTTCAAGCCCAAAGCCTTTACATTTGACTGAGAGAAGAGTTACAGAAGTCAATTGCTCCAGGATGGGAATTTTGAGAGCACGCTTGTCACATTCAAAATAGTTGTCATGGGAGACACGCCTATTCACAAAATAAGTGTTAGAGTGAATGTGGCCAGTTATAAAGAGCCATTTTCCAAAGACAAGCCTCCATTTCAAGGTTTTTTTACTATCCCATCTCAAGGAACTTTGTGGGTTCAAAGGCACTGTTGCAAATAAATAGGCAAGAACATGGTGCCTTGCAACAAGCATACAAGACTTCTATTTCATTCTCAATTAGTGTTTCAAATCAAGTGTGGAGCCCAATGTACAATGAAATGTGTCTCTCTTTCAATGATGTCAATAACTATTTGATTTTTTCCCCTTTACATATAGAAAACATCTGGATTAAGAACCGAAAACCTCCTACTGTCATTCATTGATTTATCAGGTTTACATAGCTTTGCATACATTTTTTGTCATTAGCCCCAAGAGTGATCTGAAGGCAAATCTCATCACTTAAGATAAAGTACAGTAGTTTTAGCTATAATATCCCTGCAAATCTGAATTATTTGTCAGAAGGCTGTCCTCTAATTGTGACAGCCTTTGCCATTGAAAAAAATATTTCTCCTTATGTTCTGAATGCAGTCCGGCATGCCATATTATTAATCCATATTCCCATGAAGGATAATCACGACCTCTGATTAAAATTTTGCAATTTTAATACATTTGCAATTTTAATACATTTAAGCAATTTTAATACATTTAATACAGCAGAGAAAACATCTGCAACAAAAGTATTCTAATAGTGAGCACTATGTTGGTTATTGTTAAGGCTCATTGTCTTAAGATTTTATTTCTCTGTACAACCCAGTCAGTGATGTGATATTTTCAAGCTGGGCATGACAGTATTAATTTTATTTTTCACCTTGTGATCTCTAATGGATTGAATCCCCCTCCAATCTCTATTTACAGATTTTTTTAAAAATTTGTGATAAATCAGCGCAATAAATCTTGCAATCTGCATTGAACAAATTCTTATCTGTAATTCTTCAATTCATTTGAAAACAGGCATGCCCAACCCGCAGACTGCATACAGCCGTGGACAACTAGTAATGCAGCCCCACAAGATCATAAAGGAGGTTTGTTATGTACTGTACATTTACTATATATGGTTTGCAAGCCAAAATGTTGGACGCCCTTGATCTAGATAGTAGAGTTTTGCCATACACTTGGGTATACTGATGGCAAGAGGTTAATACTCTGCCCTTAACGTTTTTCAGGAAATATGTGCTTAGAAACAACTGCCAATCCCAAGAATAACAAATGCTTGCCTCACCAAAGACGAATTTTGCCATCTTTGTGTCCGCTTGCTATGCAGTCTTCCTTTGGGTGACAGGTTATACAGGTGAAATGGCTGGTTGAAGCATTCCTAAGATTTTTACCTATAGAGAAGCTTAAAAAAGAAGGAGTTAGAGCTTAGTTAGGGTGGCTGTTAAAATTATCCAAGAGATTAACAAAATTAAAATGCTAACTGCAAGAGCCACCTCTTCACAAGAATGCAGCACACAGAACAACAGAGATAGATGACTGCAATACCCTCTATATAGGATTACTCATTGAAGGCTACTCATAAACTGAAACTGATTCAAAGCTGCAGTATCTGTATCTACTTTGGCATCCATTTCATTTGCTTGGTATTCAGTAGTCCAGCCATCTCTCAACCTAATTGTTTGATAATTCTATGTCTAAAAAGTTTGGAAAGTGGGAATGGATTCTATGCAGTCGAGCATAGATCTTTTTGGTTAATTTCTCCCTTAATCTGTTTTCCTTTCTCTTTCAATGCAGTCACTGCATAGGAATCCACCCCAGTAATTGAATGAGTTGGGGATTCTGAAACCTTTTAGAACCTGAGTTTGAAAGATACTTGACCTTTCCCCATCTTTCCCTTCTAATAAAGAATTCTTGGAATCCAAAAGAGAAAATGTTTCATCGATATCCACAGAAACCTTTAAAATCTGGCTCAACCACAATAGGGGCAAGCATTTGATGTGTTTTTCAAACAACAAATTGCAAGTTGTTACTTAAAGCAAGTCATAACAACAACTCACAACAAGTTTCCTCTAGGCAAGATGGGCAGCATAAATAAATGAAGTCACATTATTAAAATAGGATGCATTTTGGATCCCCAAATTTTATTTTTAGTTGAAAGTTTTACATAGACATCCATCTTATGAATCACAATCCTGGGCAGCTCATAAGAAATAGTAAAATAGTAAAAAGAAGCCAATAAATCCAACAAAGGATCTCCCAATGCCCCCAAATAGAACACTTCCTGACACATCTAGAAAAAAACCCCACTAGACTTCTCTGGGCTCCATCTCCTACTGCATAGTAAGGCTGTGGTAAAAGCCACTTCTTCCTAGGTTTTCACAAGGCCAGCAGGATAATGGCCTGTCAAATTTTAAGGGGAAAGGGTGTTCCAAAAGGACAGTGTGGAGAAGGCACACCGCCTAGGTCCCACTAGGCAGAAACATTCAAGGGAAAGAATCTGGACCATGCTCATCCTATCCAACCTACTGGAACGAGCAGACACCCTCATAGAGAGGCAGTCCCACAAATATCCTACCTCCTTGTCATTCATGGTTTTAAAGATTAAGTCAGAAACTTCAAAAAAGCATTTTCATTATTGGTTTATAAATAAGTTTTTATTTGCAGTAGCCAAACATCCTTTCTGAAAATCTAATCAATTAACTGGTTAAACCCAAATTGAATATTCTCTTTTTTTTAAATCAAATTAACTGATTCATCCCTCGACATCCGAATTGGTAAAAGTGGAAGTAAAGAAGAACTGATTGACATATTGCCTTGGATATCACACGGTAGTCAATTTACATTTTTAATCCTCACCTGTAAATCTTATTCTTCTTGAAGAAACAAACAACAAGATGAAGTTTCCAGACTGATGCTACATATTCACCCTGTCATAATGAAAATATAGTCAGAAATTTCAACCAGCTTCCACTTAAGTCCTTAAGCAATTTGTTGAATAAATCACTTTAAGTTGCAAACCAAGGCTTTAAAATATATGGATGCTTGCATAAATTACAATAAGCCAAAATCAAGGAAAAAATATAACTTTGTGCAACGTATGAGCCTGGATTTACTGTCAAGATCTTAAATCTTTTAAGTCAAGATTTCTGTCAAGATCAAAACATTCATTTGATTACAAAAATAATTAGAACAGTTGGGCATGTGACAACAAATAGGGGAGTACAAGAGAAACCCATTAATTTAAAGCAACCCTGGAAAAGTGATCTCATGCACTGGTAGGCAATCTGGTGTCTTGCACATATTTTGAGCCTGCTTCCATCAGCCTCAGTCATTATGACACATGACAATGGATTGTAAAAGTTGCAGAACAAGACATCTGGCAATTAATAGGCTGCCCATTCCATTGTTAAAAACACCAAGAAGTTACATGTTTAATAATGCGACCCAGCTGAAATGAACAGTTTCCACATCACAAACTGGATGGAGAATAAAGCTTTACTCAAGAAGAAATACTGTAAAAAGTTTACCTTGAAGGAACTTTGGGAAGGAGGAGAGAAACAGCATGTATTCTGACTGAGAAATATAAAACTTTGTTGGTTCCCTGAACAGGCCATCTAGTTTTCGATAACCCATATCATCGACAATTGCCCAAATGTTTGCTTTTCTCCTGCAGCAGACTAATCAAGAGATGAAAAGAAGGATCTGGAGCTGGATTAGCCCAAACATCTCTCTATATAATGTGTATGTTATGCATGTATCCCACTTGCCAGACAGTAGGCTCAGAAATCCATTCATTTTCTGATGTACTTGGGAGAATTGTATATATTTAAAACTAAAATAGATTATTACATAGTTCATCTTATGTTTACTTTTGATGAAACTGGTTTACCTCCCAAGGGAGGAACAAAAGCCTGAAAAGTCTAATCACTTGCCTACTATACACTATCTGATCGAAAAGTTGTGTTTTAAAAAAAAATATTTTTAATTTTTGACTATTTAATCATCAAAAAAAGGCAGCACAGATTTTGGGAAAGAGTAGAATGGCTGATGGTGTCCTCCTCCCATCAGTGACAACACAGGGGATTGCCAAGTCACTATCCCACAAGATCAGCTATTTTTGCTACAGCTTAAGAGTAAAGAAAGTATACATACATCTCTTCCAAACGCAGTGCATTTGGGCGACTGGCTTACACCATCTAAAACCATTTCTAGGTCATTGGCTTCCACTTCTTGATCAGGTGTTTTTGGAAGTTTCACTGTCATGAGCTGAAACATATCTGGTGAAATAAATATTTTTTATTAATAAATTGGTACATATATAATATTGAATCAAAATTAAACAGCATTTCATCACTTAGTACAATGCATAAATCAGGCCACTTTTTCCTACGGGTTGAATTATAGAACACATTCATTGAACTCATAAGATAATTTTTTCATAACCTGCCCTCTCCACTCCCCAAATTCTCCCTGGAGAGATAAAGAATTGGAGCTAAATCTAGGAAAATCTAATTT
Source organism: Pseudoxenodon macrops (assembly GCA_032467955.1). Classification (NCBI taxonomy): domain Eukaryota; kingdom Metazoa; phylum Chordata; class Lepidosauria; order Squamata; family Pseudoxenodontidae; genus Pseudoxenodon; species Pseudoxenodon macrops. The sequence goes on along the minus strand of JANHFT010006153.1, from coordinate 319,050 downwards.
GGCTTCAGTTTTGGGATAAATTCATGATGCTCCTTCACTTCATCTGTCATGGGAACAAATTGTCTTGACAAATTTATCTTGTCCTTTTATGTACACTGAGAGCACATGCACCAAAGACAAATTCCTTGTGTGTTCAATCACACTTGGCTATTCTATTCTATTCTATTCTATTCTATTCTATTCTATTCTATTCTATTCTGAGGACCCAGATTGTTGGGGCCAATATACTGACTCTGTAAACCACTTAGAGAGGGTTGTAAAGCACCATGAAGCAGTATAAGTCTAAGTGCTATTGTTAAGTGCTAGAGAAATCTGTGCACAGTCCAGAATAATAATCTAAAGAATCACCATCATCATCATCCACTGTATGCTGCAATGGTATTTTGAAATTATTTCAATTGCAGGCTCAACAGCCAGAATCTTTAAATTGCTAATATTTGCAACAGGTTCCATTAAAGTCAAAGAAGTTAAATTCAGGATTCCACTTGGCATGGCCAAAGCTGAAATCAGTTCCAGTTGCATAGCAGTAGATTGATAGTAGAGTGCCAAAGTGTGCACTGTGCATTGTGCATTCTGATCTCCAGACACTTCTTCTTTGTATAGTATAGCAGTGGATGGAAAGGGTGGAACAATCTTAACTTGCTAAAAGAATAACTTGTTTCTCATTTTCTTAGGGGGCGTGCAATGCTTCGGAGGGGACTGCTACGCTTTGGCTTTCGGGGTTCCTGCTGTTTTAATGATTGTCGCTCTTGGTGAGTAGCAGGTATAAAAGAGAGAGACTGAAAGAGACAAGAAAGGAGAGGGCGACCACAGGTCCTGCAAACAACTTAAAAGAGATGATGTTTCTTCTATGCACCAAGGAAGGAAATCTATGTGTCACCCCTCCGCTCCCCAAAGCTCCCTTTGTTTGGTTCTCCTGTACTGGAGTTGCAAGGCAGAAATAAGGAGCCCTGAAGCTTTTTGTCTTCAAACAACAGGGAAGTTCAATAGAAGTCCAATCATTTCCATTCTGAAGAGGCCTTTCTACCGCTCTGTCCCCACGAGCAAACCACACATTTTTAACACACCCCAAGGGGGCTGCTTTTATTGGCAGCTTCAAAATAGATCTGGGTTAACAGCTTATGTTATGAAATGAAAATTACTTTTCCATCTTGTTCTTCATTGTCCAAAGAGGGGCAGCAGAGGGGATACAGGCCACATACAGCTTCTTGGTTACATTTTCCTAGTCTGCCAAGATCACGACACTGAAATTCATCAATAAATTTTTTTTGGGCATGATTTTAAGGCCTGCTCCCCCAAACAGGGGCATAAATGAACCTATTTCAGTGAAAATATACTCCCGAGTGCTCACATACATGAAAAAAGTCCAACGTTTTGTCTTTATGGTGTATCCTTTTATTTTAGAGTATTTTAGTAAACATTTTATAAGATAATAATAGAAAAAAGAAACAAAAGTTAGAAAAGTAAAAGAAGGAAGACTGCAGGAAGAAAGGAAGAAAGAAAAATTAAAGAAAGAAAGATAGAAAGAAAAGAAGGAAGGAAAAAGAAAGAAAAAGAGAGAAAAAAAGAGTTGTGTTTTCCAACTTTTTTCAGCACAGTAGAATACACAAAAGTTACAACCTCAACCTTTTGCTTTACATTTCTAAACGTTTCAATAACAACAAAATCATTCTAATCCCCAAAACTTAAAAACAAACTTTCAGTTTTTCGTTTTGAGCAAACTGTCCAGAAGTGGTTTCCAAGTAGAAACGGAACTGCACAGGTTCTTCTCTTTAATTAAAACAGTTGGTGTTGCCGTCTCTGCCAACTGCATCACCTTTACCATCCGTTCTTCCATTGTGAGAATCACTGTGTCGCTAATCTTTATGATATATCTCCAGATCATCCCGTACCTCATGCAGCCTTCTAAGCCAGCCTTTTGAAGCCAAAGCCAAAACAAAACAAAAATCCCATAGGGAAATAAAAGGCTGATCTCTGACTTACACTGCTTGAAAACAATTTATCATGTGGTTTTTCCAGTTCTAATTACAGTAGATATGATACAGTTTATTTAGTTTTTTAAAAATGCTGCCTTTGTCTCTGTTAAAGAACTCATTTGTCTCCCACCCGGGAGCTCATGTGGAGCACTTCTTTTCAAGAAGTCTGCGCCACTCCTGGATCAGCTCCATACACCTGTAAACCCCCCCTCCAATGCCAATGTTTCTCTTGGAAAGCTGAGCCGATTTACTTTCTGCGGAACTGCAATGCATAGCAAACTGCTCTGAAGGTGGTGTTCAGCTCAGTATGCTGTAGCTCGGGGAGGCTTCGTTTCTCCTGCCAGCTCTTGAGCTTCAAATGTCCTAGCAGGGAATTCCTCTTGTTGCTAATGACAGACCTGAGATACACTATGCCTTGGCAGGGGAGTTCTGAGTCTACATAGGTACACTGGCTAGTGCCAATCCTAGCACAGTGGAAGCAAAGTTGCATCATTTAGGAAGCAGTACCAGATGAGCTGTATTCGGTATCAGATTCTACCTGCTATCCAGTAAATGGCATACAGCAAATTCTTGAATAGAATAGAATAGTACTCTATGACTATCATTACGTGTTGCACCTTATCATTCTTGACAAATGTATCTTGTATTTTTATGTACACTGAGAGCACATGCACCAAAGACAAATTCCTTGTGTGTCCAATCACACTTGGTCAATAAAGAATTCTATTCTATTCTAGTCTGTGGGCATGCATCGCCCCAGCTCAGCCAGCTGGTCGTTGGGTTTCTGGCGCTCTGGCACGAGTGCGCCTTTCAGTTTGGGCACTCTGTGCCAAAAAGATTCACCATCATTGCCCTATGTACTCCAGAGCCTTAATCTGTATGGAAATCGAATCAGTGCTTCTTATCAGGCATTAGCTGGGAGAGGGAGTCACTAAATTCCCCCATCCTCTTCCTAGCTATTCTCTGCTAACATAGGTAGTCCTCAAATGTTGAGCTCAACATTTCTCTTGCTAAATGAGACATTTGTTAAGTGAGTTTTTCCCCATTTTACAACCTTTCTTGCCCTGGTTGTTAAAGTGAATCGCTGCACTTATTAAATGGGCAACATGGTTTGTTAAATGAATTTGTATTCCCTTGTTGACTTTGCCCGTCACAAGGTTGCAAAAGGTGATCACATGACCCCGGGACACTGCAACTATCATAAATATGAGTCAGTTGCCGAGCATCTGATTTTTGACCATGTGACCATGGAGATGCTGTGATGGTCGTAAGTGTGAAAAACGATCATAAGTCCCTTTTTCGCAGATGTCACTTCGAACAGTCACTAGCCAAACTGTTGTAAGTCGAGGATTACCTGTACTTAATTGTCCTTCAGGAAAGTTTGTACTCATGTTGATCAGCTCCACAAAGGAAGCCAAGAAGAGTGTGAATTGGCCTGGGAGAGAATTTCCCTTCTTTCACTCCTTTTCTGCTGACACTTTGTTAAGCTGTTACTTGTGCTTCTTTTTCTCCACACAGGAGTGAGGCCTGTGGTCAGCAAGATAAAGTTGAATCACATAAGCAAATAAGCTCAGAGTGAGTCAAGGGACAGCTGAGAAAGGTGAAAATGAAACTGCTGCTGAAAACAGCCTGCTATCTTCTTCTGCCAAGGCTGTTCTCATTTTCAGGGCAAATTGTCATTCTGTTTAAGATTTCATTCCAACAACATACATAGCATTCACGGCTACCTAGGTTTATTCACTGCCTGAAGCAGCCTAATAGCAGAGTTGGCCCTGAACAGTTCTCAGCCTTTAAAAATCAAGACATACAGGCAATAGCTGGCCTCCTGTTATTTGTCTACAAAGGGATATTATAGACCCATGATGGCATGTATGCCAGAGGTAGCACGCAGAGCCCTCTGGATGGGCACGTGTGCCATCACCCCAGCTCAGCCAGCTGATCATTGGGTTTTTGATGTGCACATGCCTGCCGGGCAACTGGTCATTGGGTTTTGCATGCATGCATGCATGTGCGCCGGCCAGCTGGTCGTTGGGGTTTTGGTGCTCTGGTGCGCATGCATGCCCCTTCCAGTTTGGGCACTCTGTGCCAAAAAGGTTCACCATCACTGTTATAGACTGTGTTGTTTGTTTTCAGAGACATACAAGTCACTCTAGTTGAGCAACATTTCACAGTTACAAAGGTGATGAAAAAGTCTACTTTACAACTGATCCTCACATTTGTGACCTTCATAGATTCTGACCTTATTTCTATTACCCACTCGGAGTCACTTTGAGTTGGGCAGCCATGTAATGTTTCTTAATAAATAAATACGTCGGTTTAAGAAAGGAAAGCTGAAGTAACATCACACGCAAAGTCACAGTTTTATTTTGCAACCATTTCATTTAACAACAAAGTTGCTGGTTCCAACTGTGGTTTGCTATCGGTGCTTATCTCAGGGTTGCAAGTTTCTCTTCTCCATCATGGTTGTTATTCACCGAGTGTCCTCTGTATATTTTCTTATTTTTAAAACAGTTATTAAAGTTATGACCAGCTTTAGCCCAAATGTGCACCATGAAACCCTTCTCAAATGGCCTCCAGCAAAAACACCTCAAGCCCTCTTTTGTTTGAGTTGACATAAAGTTCCAAAGTATATTCTTCATATCCACAAGATCTTAGATCTGTTTTCTAACCTTCCAGACTGCGTTAAGAAAGGTATTATTTTGAATTTCTGAAGAACCAGTTGGTGTAGACCAGGCACCCCAGACTCTTCAGCTCTTCAATCCCTTAATGAAGTTTCAGACTGTTCATCGATACTCCCCTGCAAACATTTATCATATGAAAATAATTTAATAAATACTACTTTAACTAACAGTACTAATAGTAATAACAACATTGACCCCCTTGGATAGTCCCATATACCTTTGAGGATTGATTCTGACCTTTTTGGAGAAAACTAGTGTAGAAAGAATGGCTAGTGATTAATCTGAGAAGTTTTCAGCATCTCCGTGTTTCTATCAAGCTATACAGTTTGCACTTGAAAAAGGGTTTTGCCAGTTGATAGATGACTTAGCAATGTTAGCAGTGGAGAGTTGCTGATGTTACAGAAATGTTATTGCCATTTCTCTCCCTTCCCCATCCTTCAAATGCCCCAAAGCTCCCTATTTAATAAGACATCTGTTTTGCGCTTAGTATTATTTTTAATTGGATGTCATCTGATGAGTAGAACATAGAAATAGTCAAGGGAAACATTGCTAGCAAATGCTGTTGCTCCTTTTTTAAAGTCTACCAATTAGTGAAATAGTTTTTATTGGATTGGGGTGGTAAATAAGCCCCATCAACCAAGCACATAAATAAATAGACAAATAAATTGGTAAATAAGACAATCTTTCAGTAGTAATGGAGTGGGTATACACTATAGGATTTCAAATCACTCAGTATAAACCTGAACATGCCTTTTGGGACTGGATCATACTAGTTCTCGCTAATATTGTGTCGAATACTTACTAAGGGAAATAAATACAGATAGTCCTTGACTTATGACCACAATTGAGCCCAATATTTCTGTTGCTAAGTGAAACATTTGTGAAGTGAATTTTGCCCCATTTTACTATCTTTTCTTTCACAGTTGTTAAGTGAATCAGTGCGGTTATTAAATAGGTAATACAGATACAGAATAGAATAGAATAGAATCACAGAGTTGGAAGGGACCTTGGAGGTCTTCTAGTCCAACCCCTTACTTAGGCAGGAAACCCTACACACTTCAGACAAATGGTTATCCAACATCTTCTTAAAAACCTCCAGTGTTGGAGCATTCACAACTTCTGGAGGCAAGT